>JAPMOR010122515.1:79121-91736 GCA_026543865.1 Argiope aurantia | reverse complement strand
TTAACATTCCTAGTGATATGAACCTTTACTATCATTAACATTCCTAGAATGTTGTTTACAGAAGGGAATGTTTGGGCCAAGAAAATGGTGGTTATATTAAGGTATCGGTCTACGTCTAAAAGGCCACTTTTGGTCAAAATCCACATTTTTTAATTTTTTAATTTTATTTTAAAGTGCATTTATTTAGCATTCTATATTTGTGTTTATTTTTCTCCTACGATTGATATAAATGGAGATATGAAGATATATGAAATTCAAAAGAGTCGAAAACGAAACCGGAAGTGCTTACCGGAAGTTTAATGTTTTTCGTCCTTTCATCAAATATACGCTCCTAAAATCATAAATTAATTAATTTTTAAATTTATACAAAACTATTTGCAAGCCACCTGAATTTGAATTAATTTTCAGCTCTTTATATACAGAAAAGATTGGCAAGAGCTACTTATCGAACATTGTTTACGTTTGAAAACATCTGCTAGCCTCGTGTTATATGTTTATTTACTTTGCTTTTTCGAGTGAATACAGCTTAGTTTGACTTGAATATTTATTGCTTTTTGTTTAAAAAGTGTTTTAAATGGGCGGGAAAAGCATTAACAGAAGTAAGAAACGAAAGTTTCATGGAAATAGGCATTCTTCTATGCAAGCTGCAGGCTCTCTTGGTGCATCGGATTCAAAACAAAAGACTTGCAGCGAAAAGAAACTGCTGAATTCGCAGTTATGTGAAGATAATGTTCCTGATTTGAAAACAAATAACCTTTCTGGATTTCGAATGATGGATATCGAGGTATTAATAAGTGTTTTTACTCTTTTATGTTGTCCTTTATGCTTCAAAAGCAACTTGTGTTTGATAGAGGATTCTACCTTTGGATTGTGTTCGAATTTCTGCCTCAAATGCAAGAATTGCTCCTTTTACAAAGGTTTTTCTTCATCTAAAAAGCAAAACACATGCAATGAAATAAACACTCGACTTGTGTATGCACTTACAATCATTGGAAAGGGTTATACGGCTGGCAAGAAATTTTTTGCTACCCTCAATTTTCCATCTTTTTCTTCCAAACAAGCATTCAGAATGCAGGAACTGAAGCTTCTTCGTGATGCTCGTTCTGTTGCAGAAAATTCAATGAATATTGCTGCTACTGAGATAAAATAAAAACCCTGCAGCTATTACTGAATGTGATGTATCAGTTAATGGAACATGGCAAAGGAGAGGGTTTTCATCATTGAATGGAGTAGTGAGTGCAATCTCTGTGACATGTGGTAAAGTGCTGGATATTGAAGTGATGTCCCAGTTTTTCCACTGGTGTCACACGAAAAATCTGAATTTATCATGTGCATCAAAACATCAGTGTAAAAATATTAAGGGTTCATCTGGAAATATGGAAGTGCTTGGTGCTTACAGAATATTTGAGCTTTCCAAGAATTGTCGTAACTTATTTATTCACAACACTATGGAGATGGTGTCTCTAAAGGCTATGATACAGTTAAAGACATTTATGGGAAAGATTCTGTTTCAAAACTGGAATGCATTGGCCATATTCAGAAGCAAGTAGACCCTCGTTTGAGAAAATTAAAATCATCGAATAAATCTCTTGGTGGCAAAGGGAAATTAACAGACTCCTTCATAAATAAGTTGTAAAATTACTATGGGATAGCAATTAGAGCTAATGCAGGAAATTTATTGCAAATGCAGAGTGCAACCATTGCTGCATTTGCTCACACATGTTCTAGTAATAAACATCCCATGCATGGACAGTGCCCAACAGGAAAGGACAGTTGGTGTAAACATCAACGTGCAATTTCCCGTGGAAGTAAATTCAAAGAAACAAATGCATATCTTCCAAAGAACATTATTAAAATCATTAAGCCAACATACATGCAGCTATGCGATCAAAACTTATTGAAAAAATGCTAACACGGAAAGACTCAAAATGCCAATGAAAGCTTTAATAATCTTTTGTGGACATTAATTCCCAAAAACACATTTGTGGAGCTACAGACTTTACGTTTGGGAGCAACAATAACAGCAATAATTTTTAATGATGCATTTTAAGGTCTCTTGGCAATTTTTTTTGAACTGAGAATAACTCCTGGGGATTATACCCTAAGACACTTCCTTTCTCTCGATAAAGAAATAATCATCTCGTCAAAAAGGCAGTCATTTAGAACAACAAAAGTTGTCAGGAAAAAATTAAGAGCTATTAAAAAGAAGAAAACAGAAAAAAAATTGTTAACAAAGAAGGTGTATCATAAAAATGTGGTGAATATTAAAAAAAAAAGATATATATATAGAGATTTTTTTATAAAACACAATTAAAAACTTTAAATGCATTTTTTGAGGAACTTTAATTTTCTAAAAATTTTGATATTCAAAGCATGATATCTCAAAATATTATGAATATTTTTTAATGAAATTTTGTATGTATATTATTTACACTATACTAAAGGCAATGAACTAGGATTATTTTTCTGAAATGAATAGCTTTTTTATTTAGAGCTCCTTAATGTTGCTTATGCATAAGAATTTTGATACATTTTTCAGTTAAGTAATACTCGAACTGCTATAACTTTCTTATAAATGCAAATATTTCTTAGATCCTAGTTCATTGCCTTCACTAAAGCTGTAACTATATTTTGTAGAAAAAGAATTTGTAAATTTTGATTAGAATTCTTGTTAGGATGTATTGCGTTTTACACCAATCTTCACAGTTTTTACTCAAATTTCCCCATTTGACTGAGTTGCAAATTACATAAAACTTTTTTAATGGTATTATTCATTGTTTTGAATTACAATGATCTAAAAAAAACAAAAAATGAAAATTGAACAGTTTTTTCAAAAATTCCTCTTCGCACGTAGACAGATACTTTAAAAATGTTCGATCTCTTCGCAGAGAAACTGAAACTACTGAGTAAGGAAAAATAAATAGAGAATGAAATAAAATTCAACATTAATTCCAAATTTGTTTTTTCTTTCTTATTTTCAACCATTAGGGGGAATTCTTTTCTTGAAAAAACAAACACATTTCTAGTAAAATGACTGCTTTTTCATTCATTTGTCTGTTTAATGTATTTTTTAAACATAGTCGGAAATTTAATTTTGCAGTTAAATCTCAAATTTATGTATTTTTGCCTCAAATTCCCCCTATCGGTGAGTTTTGAAACTAATTTTTTTCTCGGATTCCTTTTTCCTAAGTCGTCATTAGACTCCTAACCAAGTTTTGGGACTTTCCAGCCAAACATTTCGGCTACAGAGCTCTTTGAACAGTGTCAGTTTAAAAAAAAATTACCCTGTACAATGAATCTTCTTAAGAGATATGTTAAAGCCTTTAGAATATGAGATGGTTAAGACATAAGATCTGCCATTCGCTTGAATAGAATTATTTTATTCAACAGCAAATAATATTGATTATTTTTCCTACCACATTTTACAATAGGACAAAAAAAAAAAACCCTCAGAATTTTGACAAATTAAAAACAAATATGGTGGATACTTTTTTTTTATCTTGATGCGAATTTCATTCTCTAGCCAATCAATCAGAGCTAACCAGAATTGACGTTACTTGTTCCGTTTTCCGCTTTCATCTTTATGTTGTGATTAATTGTTTTATTTATCGCATCTTTGTTTATCCAGTATAACTTTAAATCACTCAACCAAAACAGACATCGGGTAAATGTAAGCGTAGCATAATTATTTGAAATATTGTGTAGCATAGAATTACGCTACATATCTTGTACGAATTTGCAACATAAGTTTCCAGTATATCTTTAAATCACTCAGCCAAAACAGACATCTATTAGATGTAATTCGAACATAATTATTTGAAATTTTGTGTATCGTAGAGTTACGTTTCATATCTTGTACGAATTTGCAACACAAGTTTCATTTGCTACGAAATCCGCCATCGCAAAGTGCAATGCAAAAATTCAGGTTTTCTACTCATTTTAAAAGATGCAAAAATTAAGATAGACGGCGTTGCATATTGAACTACGATTTCCTGCTTACAGTTTAGTTTAGTTTAGTTTAGTTTTATTAACGTCCCGTTTGAAGCAACACTAGGGCTATTTTGGGACGGACCTCGTAATTTTGAACCATGGTCAGATGACGAGGACGACATCTGAGCTGGCACCCCTCTCCTGCTTACAGAGCCCAACATAAAATTTTAAAAAAATGAAAGAGAAAAAACTCTTTGGTCTGTGAATTATGATAAAAGAAATGTCAAATAAGCATTTCCCTATGAAAAACATTTTTAGAAATCTATTACCAATCCATTCGTAGAATAAAAATAGTCCTCTTGTCTCAAAATATTAAATCGAATAAAACAATTCCAAAACTAAGATAAGTTTTATAAAGTTCACTCAAGATATGCAAATGAAAATAATTCAGAGATACTCATAATATTATTAATATTATCATTTTATTGTTTAAAAACAACATTTTGCTTCTATCTATCTATTATTTAATCTCTCATATTTAACAAGAGATCCAAAAAAATAATTTTTGCCTAATAAAAACGAAAATTGCAAATGCAATTTTTTTTCTCCATATCCTTCCAATTTTAAACATCCATTTCATATGGTAACATATCCGCCACTGATAATAATTTAAACTGAAATTCAGTTTCTTACACCTTGCAAAAATTGAAAATTAGGATAGATGGCGCTGTTTATTTAACTACGATTTCTTGCTTCCAGAATCCAACCTCAAAATTTAAAAAAAGAAACAATAATAAAAAAAAAGGAATGCAAGAGAAGAAAACTTTTTGATCCGTGAATACTGAATTAAAACGGCTTTTCATTAAGACCTAATTATGAATTTCTTGAAAGGCGCAAAAATTAAAATAGCATTAAAATTTAAAAATTCAAAATTGCAATTGCAATTAAGCAATTCACCATGAAACAAATCATAACAAATTTGCCATTTCTATCCCAGAATCAAAACAATAATCCTCATGTCTCAAAATAGTAGGTGCATTAAAACAATTAGGAAACTAAGATGAGAATTTTTTTGAAAGCTCACTTAACATATACAACTGAAAATAATTCAGACACACTCGCAATTCTTTTACTCTACTGAAATTCAATGCAAAAATATTTAAACTTTACCATAACACTTCTATTCTGTTTCATTTTTCTAATCCTTTCGAGATTGCCAAGCTTTCCTTGTATTTTCCGATTTCTACTAAGCAAAATAAATACCAGCCAAAAATTAGCAATTCAAATTAATTCAGCAACATTAAGTCCTATTCAATATCTCAGATACATATGATAATTCAATTATACCACGATCCTTAGAAAATTCAATAATGGATTTCATGAGACGAAGACTGTAATTATAATAAAATCTCGCATCTAAATGTCACAGGCAATGTAAACAGAAAGTTAAAGAATGGTATGTCGTATTCCTTAGGGAAGGGGAATTGAGGATTTATTCATGGGCGAAAAGGCTGCTTCAATTTTCCAACTGTTCTTCTATGACAAAGCAAACTTTGATCGATAGTGGCGCAAGTTATGTTGCTAGAATGCTTTATTTTCTCACTTTTATAGTGAAGAACCGAGTCTTCTTCTAAGGTTTCTAAAACGAATATGTTGCTGAAATTCTATCCTTGTGAGGAGGTGGAGGCTTAGCGTGTGGAAGTTTCAGAAAGTAGGAAGTACAAAGATTGAATTTCGCTAACGGAAACTGAATAAGGTTCTATTTTATCCACCATTTTTCAGAATTTGGAATTGGTGGAGAAGATACAGATGTGTTGTCGGGTTTCTGTGCTTCTTTCTAGAAAACATACTACGCTTTAGTGAATAATTTAAAATGGCATGTATGAGAGTCAAACTTTAAGAAAATGTCGAATATTTCTCTTCATCTGATTTTCAAATATTCAAAGAGAAATTATTATAATTGTCAAAAAATTCAACGAGATATTTCAAACAATTTTCTCATTTCCAATCACGCTGAGTGCGAAAAATACATTTTTAGATATATGTATGTTTCTTGGGATTTCACCGATGAAAAGTAATCCAGAATGATGGAATTTAGTATATCGCTTTTACACTACAAATGCAGATTTCAATCCAATTTTATGAAAGATTGAGTCTTGACGACATTTAAATAGAGCATTGAAGTGGGTTCAAAACAGTCCCCGGTACGAAACAACCCTTGTGTCCACAACATTCCATCTCACAAGGGGCATGATCTGATATCGAATTTCAGGTAACAAATTCATGCCGCTATTTTAGCCGCCCAGGAAACGATAACTGGCTTACTTAGATGGGAATTTCATATCCCCATACCTGAGGCAACCACCAATAAATTATATCGAGTAAATAAAATAGGAAAAATTACATCGAATAAATAAACGTGGAATACAGATAATCAATTAAAAGGGATTATCGGCATTCCATATTTTTATTAATTCTCTGTTTTGTATCTGACTTACTGTTATAGAAAAATTTCAATTGAAATAATTTTCTAGATCAGCTAGAAAACAGTAAAACTTGGTTAAAAACAAGTTTACATTTACTAGGAAAATTAATATAGCATCACTTATTTACATGTTTGCGAAAAAGATAGTGCAAAATATTCAAAAGTCTATTAATAAATAAGTAGTGAGCATTAATAATATGGCTGTACTATACATTTACAAAGTAGTGCTGAAATTAAACGAATTGGGAAAATATTAATAATTTCTATCTGCATAATTTTAACAGTACGTTTCGTTAAAACTATTAATTCGTTATATAAAATATTTACATTTCGACCATTCACGTTTCGTTCAATAATAAGAGAATTTATTTTACTTTTTATAAATTTTGTTTCATTCTCTCACAAAATAAATAAAACTTAATGCACATTTTTTTTTTTAATATTTTCTTTTTGAACACCATGATAATTCAATCAATTTAGGTAAGTATATAATATGTTTCAAGAAAAATTAAAATTTCTCTAGAAATTTCGAATATAAAATACATTTGTTAAACAGTATTTCATTGCATCATATAGATTGAAACTTTAACACCTTAACTGCCGCGGGGGTCACTAGCGGAACATTTTTTTTTTTTTTTACATTGCGAAATTGCAGTTACAATGGCTGTTTAAATTTCATCACTTTTTTTTATATATCAGCAATAGAAATTAAAAAAAAAAAGAAAAATTCCATATCTTATGTTGTTTTTTTCCGTCTGATTATTTGTGTCCTTACAGCGTATTTACTGCAGTATAGAGCCATCTTACGGTGTATCTGGAATTATTATTATTATTTGCTTATTCCGTTTCCCCATGTCTTAATTAGTATGTTGAACAATCTCAAAGTCTTTATATTGAATAGTTCGTTGTATAGAGAGTTTAGAGGACTGTTTTAATTCTGACCACATTGTATTCTTAGAAATATTTTAGATAACAGTGCTTGTTAAAAGTTCATGAGAAAATAAGAAATAAAACTCGAAATAAATTATGGATGCAGCAAGGAACATAAAGACAAAAGAAAAAATATCGCAAATATCGAAACTTGCTTCTAGATTACGTTTTTTCTCAAGTCCAGTTAGCATTATTATGTAATATTGTCTCATATTGTTTCCTTACCTTTTTAACTATAAAATTACATATGCAAAATGATATTTTTCCAGAATTAACTAATTTTCTAGATATATTTTCTTTCTCTTTGTTGTTGTGTTAATCCTGCCTATTTCTTATTTAACTGATAAATTGTTTCAGAAATTTCCAGAAAAACTTAAATTTCTAAAAGAAATTAAATTTAAAAGAATTCTTAAATTTTAAAAAGAAATATAAATTTATCTGGTAAATTTTGCTTATTTCATCTCCATGTTTCGGATTATAAAATTTGATTATTATTATTATTATTATTTGAAACAGTAATCAAATAGTCCTTTAAAAATTTTTTTTTTGTTTGGGTTGAAGTTTCTTCACTAAATCATATCGATCACTTTGTTATAAAGTCATCACCTGGATTTATTTTAGTGAGTTTAATAATAGACACTGTGGTGGTAAGTAGATTATTATGATCCATGCAGGAAGCAACAGGACGAATGTTTTTAGGAACATTTCTTTTAATAATCACATTCACACATTAAACAAGCACAAAAACAAAGACAAGACATTCACGCGCGCGGCTTCACAGTTCAGCATCACATTCCATTCTCATTAAAATCGCAATGCACTATGGGATGACATATGGGATGGTCTAATCAGGCATCGCCATCTAGTATCCAAAAGAGAAGATAAGAGTAATGCAACTACTACAACACGATATTATGAAACTCACTAATCTTTCATATAATCTCTGTCTAAATAATTTAAAACCTTTGATAAACATTTAAAGCCTTTAGATGACAGTAATTTTAAAGAACGCATTACCGTTATAAGATCTCATTTATTTATTATTTCTTTTAAGTTTTGTGAACACTTGAAACAACATATAATTTATGCTAGCACTGAGATCCTACTTATTAAAAAGCAATTATGTGGTCTTAGCCTCTAAGCTTTTAACTAGAAAATAAAATTGTGATTTATAATCTAGGTGATAAGTTGGGAAATACTCAAGCAACGATAATGTAAACACTAATATATTATGTCAAATTATTGTAATTTCTTTCTGAACAAATTAGTTAATCCTTGAAATCTCTTTAATTCCTTATGATTGTTGCTTTGAAGGAAAAAACTGAAGTTAAAAATTACATTTCTGTTTGAGCAGTTATGTTTCCAGGAATTTTCTGAAATGCACTGTCTTGATAGCTGGGCTTAGTAATAATTAAAAACGAGATCCCTTTATCTAAAAAAGTTAAGACTTAGAAAATTACCATTTCCAGTGAGTATTTCAACGAATACTAAATGATATTAACAGGATTAAGGAATTTAAAATTAAGGAATGCTAATTCTTAATTTTTTTCTTATGTAATTCTTTATTTATGGATTGCTGAAAACAAGAACTTTTAGTATTTAATTTTGAAAACGATTTTCTTTCTATGTAATTATTTAATAATAAAAGTAAATTATTAAAAAAAATTCAAAAATTATAAAAGAGCGGGATTATTGAAATGAATAATTAATAAAGAAATTAACAATATTTTTTTGATTTTAAGACCTCTATTTTCAAGCAGATTAAATTATAATATTTTTAAATAACTTTGGAGATACTGTACTGAATATACTTTTCATCCACAGAAAATCAAGGATTTTTTTCAATTGTAATTTAACTATAAAATGAAACTTAAAGCAGCTTTGACGATTTAATATTTAGATATTTATAAAAACAATTTTTTGTTAATGTGATAAGATAGGACTTTTGCTTCGCCGTATAGATTAGAAACTTTTTCTATTATGGAATACTTAAAATAAAGTGTTTTTTGAAACAATATATAATTCAAATCTATCATTTTATTGACTACTAGCCGCCTTTAGCGACAAGCCGGTTCGCCAATATTAATGTTCGCTGAAATTTCAAAAAAAAAAAAAAAATGTTGCTTGATTTCCTTATAGTTTCTTCTACAAAATATTTTTATACTTAAAATATATTAATAATCATATAATTTACTTATACTATTATGAAGACCTTAAGCCGTTCTGATCATTGTACTATGCATGTGTCATTCTCTGACTTTCCTGTAAAGTTTCAACTTTAAATTAAAGTGGAAATGATCAAAATGCAATTAATCACAAAACATTTTTCTAATTACAACCAAGCATTTTTTTAAATGTGAGTACTGCAAACAGAGTTGTTCGGCATTGATATCTTATGTGCATTACTAAATATGTTTCATAATTTATATAATATCTAAAAGAATTATGCAACAAAAATTTCTCTGTAACATTTAAATTTTAGATTTAATTTCAAAAGGATTAAATAATAATATTTTATTTTGTTTTGATCTATAAATATTTTTCAAAAAATTATGAAGATTAAATTTTAGACAATCCTTTGGTCCTAATGAATCATATTCTGTGAAATATTCTCAACACTTCAACTTTTAAATAAATAAATAAACGTTTTTATATTCTAAGATAAAATCTGCCCGATTTTTGAATTTTGAATATTCGAATTTTAGAACAGTCAACCTTTTCATAGTCTTAGGCCAATAACTTTTGGAAACTCTGGGTGACGATTAGCATATTTTCTTTTAGAAGGTCTACAAAGTAAACAAAAATCACCAGCTTTTATACAACTGTGATATTTAAACTTCCATAAATCTCTCGATTTTAATTGACTGGAGTGCAAATCTTTATTTAAAATATTAGTGTCATTAATATTTGCTAAATTTGATTTACAGGGCAGAAGATATATCTAAAAATTTAAAATCCGTAATTCATCAAAGCCTTTATTGACTCAATTTACATAAAATATAATCATTTACTTCATTTAGATCATTTTGTTGTCAGATGCATGACTATTATTAAAGGTTTACAAAATAGCTATTGGAAGCTGATTAGATTGATTATCATGTATGTATTCAACCACATGTGCCTTAAATAAAACTGATTCTTAGAAATAATATTATAGACTTAGTAAAAGATCGAAAAAAAATATTCTTGCATTTATTTTTTTAGAAACTATCATTTTTTATTTATTCCATTTCATATCGTCACGTGCTGAAAATTGTATTTATCTGGATTTAATTTGCATTAATAATTAGCCTATTTTTTAATCAGAGCTTTTGTCAATGTGATATCAACCCGGTGATAATATCTAACTTTTTTTTCCTGCTCGTGCAAATTAAATTTCATTTTTATTTCGAGCGAAATAAATTGTTGAAAAATACGGCTAAGATATTTTTTTTAGATATTCATTGAAAATAGTGATTTAAGTTATAGCTAAAAACATTGGCATCATTAAAAAGTTATTTTTTTTAAATTTTAACTTGATATATTTTTTGTGAGATAATATTTGCTAAGTTATCGCAACCCCCGCCCCCCGAAATTTTGCTTAATTTTTAATTAATTAAATTCTAATTAAAATTCAAAAAATTGCTCCAAGGAGCACATTTCCGGCTTCCAAGGTGTACACGTGCCAAATTTTGTAGCTGTAGGTCGAACGGTCTTGCCTGTACATCGCTAAGATACACGCACGCACGCACACACACACACACATCCACACACATTGAGCTTTATTGTAAGTATATATATATATTATTTAATTTAAATTGCTTTATGTTTGGAAAAATAGCTTTTTGTAATCGAATATTCAGTCGTTTCTAAATAATGTTAGTGTTTTGAATTTGTTCACTTTTAAATGTTATCAATAACGTGATACAGTTTTAAAAATTTTCACAACCTTATTATCAAACAAACGATTAATTTAATGCTTGTTTGATTAGAATTTCGCGATTTGCTAAAATAAAACCACTAATTGTAGATTTGTATTATGGCAACAGACAAGCTCTTTTAAAATCATTTAATTTTATTTCGTTAAAAAAATACTAACATATACTCACAAATGATAAACTTTTACATTAGATACTAAATGATAAAAAATATTTGCTATTGTTATTACTTAGAAACTAAAAATATGGATGCTTTATTTTAAAGAAGATTTTATTGATTTGTTTGTAGTTTGAAGCTTTTCACGTAAGTAGGGATATTTTAGAGCGCTTACCCATTATAAAATAACGTAACATAAAACCTTTTAAATTTATAAATACGAAGGAAAAATATAAACATTAATTTCTAACTGCTAAAAATGGGTTATTTTATTAGAAGATAAAATCATTTAAACTTATAAATACGAAGGATAGATATGAACTTTAATTTCTAACTGATAATAAGGAAATATTGTTATTTTATTGGAAGATATTGACACTTTCTTCTTTTTGTTCGGTAAATATCATAATCTAAATCTGTTAATTGACAATTAGCAGACGATTCTTTTCCAAACATTTTATAACTGCTACTATTTTTATTTATGCTGACATATTATTAAAAGGTAAAAGCAAACTATTTTTTCTTTGATAAACATATTTCGTTTATTTTTTTGTATAATAGCTGACGATCAATTGTTAACCTTCTGGAATTTGGCAATGTTTGTAAGATATGCTGTTAAGTTGAAAGAATAAATAAGTCAATGGAATTCTAAATTGCTTGGAGTTTTATTTTAGTTTTTAAGAATTTAAGATACTCTGCAAGCTATAGTTTGAAGCTTAAGAAAATGGGTAGTTTTCTAGAAAGCATGCAAAATCTCTTCTTACTAACGCAGCTGGATATATTTTCCTTTTCTTCACCAAACGTGGCGCTGTTTTTTTGTGCATAATCCCTTCAGACAAATTATAAAATGGTTTTCAAAGTATTTTGGATATTTATACATGACAATCTTTTTCATTAGAATTGATACCATAGAGCTGATATATAAATCACTATTTCAACTCTATGATTGATACTGTTCGTCAAAATTAAGAATTACTTCTAAATTTATAAAAAAGCGATTTTTATTTTGCTTATTGAACTAAATCAACCGGAAAGCAAATGCCAAGTTATAATTCTGACTTGTTTAAAAAAAGGAATTCTTTTTATTTTATCTCTTTAAATTAATTTTGATATATATTTTCATTTTTGTGAGTACAGTTTTCTAAAAATCTTTTTAAAAGATCAGAATGTAAAGGCATTTAGCACTTGTTATGTAA
>JAPMOR010122515.1:39867-79021 GCA_026543865.1 Argiope aurantia | reverse complement strand
TATATATATGTATGTATGTATGTATGTAAGTATAAATTTGATTGAAAAATGGTTAACTGGATATCATTTCAATACAAGTATATATACTCAACCCAAGCTAATATTTTTATTAAATGCTTCGCAGAATATTCAATTCACATATTCAATTTCAGTCCTGTCTTTTATGGTTAAAAATGGCAGCTGTGATTGTTTAGCTTCTCGTTTATCTTTCAGATTAAAAATTGCTCTTCTAATATTTCCCATTTTTCCAAACTGTAAGGTTTTCGAAATTTTACTTGTTCTCTGACATTTTCAGTTTTCTCAGGCGTTAAAACTGCTGTGACAAAGCATTCTTATCTGAATGCTGAATTTTAATATAGAGGCTGCAATATTCTGAATTCTGCACGTGGGCAATTTATGAAAAGTTTAATCAGTATACAAATGAAATTAATTGCATCGCTCGATATGAGGTGAAATAATCTCAGCTTTTTCCTGAATAATTCGACATTGTGTTATAATTCAAGAAGCAAAATAATTTTTCTAGTGGTATTTAAAAATCATTTTTTCTGATATTATAAATTATAAAAAATTATACAGATTTATTTCATTTATTTAAAGTGGATAACTTATTTATCAAAGTAAAGGGTTGTGTTGCTTAAACCTATTGAATATAGCATAGTATGCCAACATCATGAATTAAGGTTAAATTGTCATCTTTTATTTTTTAAATGAATTTGGGCGCTTGATCAGTAATTCAGGAGAATACTAGTCAGTTAGTTTTTTTAGATAATATTCTGATTACTTCAGGAGAATAATCCATTTCTCTGAAGAATTTTCAGAAGTTAGTCCAAATCTGTGAATGTGATGGGTTTTAATGCATCAGTCCACTTTTATAGCTTAATTGTTTTATTTCTTGATTAACAAGGATGACTTCAATGATTTTTACAAGTAAGAATTCAATGACGCAAAAGGAATTTATATTACATGGGGAAGGATATGTGATGTTGCTCAGAATATCTTTTCCATCTACGTGAGGTGCATTGGATATTTGCAGAGAAATTCTTCTACGCAAGAATTCCAGTAGTGGAGTTTTCAAAGGATCATCACTTTTCAAGCTCTTTTTTGGCTGACGTCTCTGAACTCTAACTGGCTCCTAGCTATCATCAAATGAATGCAGAGCGCCCTCTAGTGGAGTGAAATTATCACATGTCTGTGTATCGTAAAAGGAGTTTAGAAGCTTATATGAAATTTCAAGTAGCCAGATCACTTGCAACTTGATACTCTTTTCAAAACGGTAATTGAAAAATACTGCTTAAGAGCTCAGATAAAGAATAGAATCAACAACCTTCTTCTTCGTGTTAATGTTTTCAGCATTGACGTAGTTCAGTAAACGACAAATGTTACTACTTTTATTGTAATGTAATAAGAAAAAATTATGGTGACTTCATAAAATTGCCATCTAACATAACATTCAAATTATTATTTTAAGAAGTATAATTCAGTTTCTAAAATGCTATCCTAAATCATACCATTTAAATTCAAAATATTATTTTAATGAATTCCAATCTATTGACATATATTCAATTAAACAAATCCAGATTTGTGTGTCACTCTATTTAATGAGTCCCACAAGACACTCTCTCATAAATACATATTCAATTCTGGCATATCTCTAATTATAACCATCGGGAAACAGCTACTTTGATGTAAAATTAATTATATTATAAATGCTGACTGTTAATGAAAATACTGAAAGGTTTTCACCGGTTGGGATTTTATACATTAATCTAAGGACATAGGATTGTAAGCAGATACAAACGAATTCCATCCGGGAATGCATGTTGATCTTTAGCAATTTAAAGCATTAAATGACATATTCTGATATTAATAATTAATTAGATTTAGAAGTGATCAGACACATTTCAACTGATTTTGGTTATTCAATAATAAATTATCATGATAAGAGGGATTGGAATTTTAGAAAGTAGAAATTAAGCTAAATGGTACCATTGCTTTGAAATTTCATTTAGTTTTTCGCATATAATTAATTTTTGAAGAATAACTATTAAGCATTCATTTAGTTGTAATAATTTATAAAGTAATTTAGAATGGAATAATCTCTTTAAAGCACTTGATTTTATACAAAAATACCAAACGTGCATTAGCCTATTCGTTTTCTGAGCTTAAAGTTTAGAATATAAAAGTGCAAATTCTGAAGAAGTCTTTTGAGATGTGACTTTTGGTGAAGAAATAGGAAAATTTTCTGCTTTTAAATATAATATATAATATGATACGACAGAATAAAAGAATGAAGCAATGTACAGTTAGTTAGAGCTTCCCATTAATCTATTCTAAAATGTGGGAAATCTTAAATATTAATGAAGAATATAATGAGAGTAATATCTAAGTGTTTAATATTTTAACTTTTTCCTTAAATAAAATAATACATTTTTAATAATATATTCCTGATGATTGATATTGTTAACAATAATAGTTTAATATATTTAATATTAGATGTCTCATTTGGTTTACGGGGATTTATGATTGCTAAAATTTAAAATTAGCTATGTTATGTAACTTGATTTGAATAATTTTGTTAGAACATAAATTTTTACTTCCTAAAGTGTTTTTGTTTTTAAATTTTTATTGGAACTTTTAATCAATACTCTTTCAAATGTTTCACATAGATCTATTTACTAAGCTACAAATTACCCTGAGTTTCCCTCAGTGTCTTTATAAAAATAATTATATCACATTCAAAAAGAGCAGTGTAAAAAGAGAGCGTTTCAAAATTTGTTCACCATTGCTTGCTTTTGAAGTTAAACCTTAATGATAAATACAGCAAAAATTTCAAGAATTTTATTAAAAACATGCCTTGTATTGAAATGTTTTCAATATAGAAATAAAAATAGAATCTACGCATTTAATCCTTAAGTAAGGGGAAAAGTCAAAAAATATTAGTAGCAACAAAGAAAACGATTTTCGATTCATTTCAACAATGAATATATTGTCATAAAAAAAGCTTGAAATATTTTTTTTAAAGCATTAAAAAATTATATAGTAAAAAAGAAATTGATAGAATTCAAGAGATTTTCTTTGTGAATCTAATTTTCCAGAATCCGAAAAATGATGAAGTTAAATTATATACAAATGTAAATTTGAGGATTATTTTAGAACTTAGAAAAAGCAAAAAATATAATTCCTAAAATTAAAAGTGGAAGTTTTTTTTCTCTTATATATCTAATTAATTTGTTCAAAAAGAATGTGGAAATAATGCAACCTGCACAATGTTTATCAGAATCATTCTAGGAGTGCAAAAGTTTACGAGAATATGAAATCAACTATTATTTTTTTTAAAAATATTCACAAAAAAGCATCGTTTAAGTATAGATATATATTCACACAAATTAAAATGCAAAAAAAAAGCTTATTTTTCCCCGACTTCCAAGCAAAACGGTAAATATTGTGATGAAAGCTTATAAGCCAGTTAACAGCTACGCTACACCAGCAATTGCTTCTGTATTGTGGTCATGTTACTGGGCTGCGAACCAAAAAGTCCTAGGTTCTATCCTCTCTCATTTCAATCCGCCTCATTGGTGACACGGACATGATTTGAACACGCAATAAACATTAATTTCTAAAAGAGAATATTTAAGAAACATTTTGTCAAACGTTGAAACATTTAACGATTGAATTCTGAGATATATGCACTCTTCTTTTCAGAAAAACTTGTTTGTTCAGGTTTTTTTTCATTTATTGATGTGACTACGTAAGCTTACTATATTTATCTAATTTAAATTTTTATTCCACAAGATTACACAACCATTGTGAATGAATATGATAGCCAAATGTCACATCATATCTAGAACTAATAGCGAAGATTTATTATTATAATAAAGAGCATTCATTAATACATATTAAAACTATATACATAAACCAATAATACCCGTAAATGACAAATGTTAACATTTTATAGGATATTATACAAGAATATTATAGTTTTCACCAACTAATGTACATAACTTCTGTTTAAACGAAATAGAACCGCCATTCTGGCATAGTAATTGGTGATGCAAATAGCTACACAATATTAACACTCTTTTAAAATGAACAATAGGTGTTCCAATTGTAATAGAGATAATATTGAAAACAGAACGTAATATTTACTCTTTTAGACATCTAAAATAATGATGTCTTTCAAATTTTAAACTTTCTTTTAATGTTACGTAATTTTCGGTGCTCTAAACAAGACTTAAGGCAAAACCTTGTTGTGCTTAAAAATTATAAATTCTTCCATAAATAAATAATTGACATAAATGAATATACTTCAGCGATATTGATTATTTTATAAAATAAAAGATGTTCTTTGACATAAAAAAAAACAGAAAAGAAAAGCACATCATTTTCATTTTTCATTCTAGTATGCTAATTATAGAAAAATAAATTAATCTCAATAATAGTCAATGTGCAGAATTTTATAAATATCCAGTTTTCAGATCATTCTTGAATTCAAAAGAGACATTTTTAAAATCATGTCTCTCTGTCTACGGAGAAGGTAAATGGTAGCACAACTGTGTTAAATGTCATTCAATGCGTGATCTTTGCTTTAAAAATCTTGATTTTTGTCTAATTTCGGATTAAATATATCAATGTTTAGATAGAATATCTACATATTTCTTATCCCATCTTTTCCCTCCATATGCTGTAAGTGAATACGATGATTCAAAATCACGAAAAGCAAAATTGTTGAAATTTCGATTGCAGCCTTGAGACCAAAACTGTTGTTCTGTATGTAAGTTTTATTTAAAGGAAAGAAAAATCAACAATTCTTGCCGGATTCGTTATGTTAAATTATAAACGCTCTGTATCAAGCAAATGGTGCAAAATGAAGAGGACAGAACTTTCTCTCTGGTAGAATTTCATAATAGACTTAAATGGCTTTGATTATGTAAAGAATCAAAAAAAACTTTTCTAATCAATAATCACGATATCAAAAATGCCTGAGAGGCTATTAGTTGATAAATGTGGTTGGTATATAATATATAAAAACATATAATCTAACTTATTTGTATACCTAATATCCGTTAACAATGTGTATGTGTATTTGGTGATATACAGATATGTTCGTTCGGCCTAGAATTACCATATTTGTCCCGAATAATATTGAATGAAGGGAAATTTTATTTCCGATACATTTTTTAAAACCCTTAATTCAATAGAAATTCTGCTAGAATTCGTTATTTTCAGTTTATTTTTAAAAAAATAGATTTGCATAAAAATATGTATACACTATTTTATATTTAAAAAAAAACATCTTTTAATAATACCAGTTTAGTTGCTGGACAGCTTTGCAATTTTACAATATATACTTTTTAAATTATTCAATAACAAGGTTCGTTCTTGCATTAAAATTCATATTGTTTCCATGGTTTCATCATTTTTTTTAATTGCTTTGTTTTCTATCTCTCTTAAAATTTCAGAAAAAAAAAGATTATTTATTTATGCAGCTTATCTCGCAATTAGGAAGGGAAATCTGAATGATGTGAAATATAATATGCAAATATGCAACTACTATGCTTATAATGGCATTAAGATCCCATTGGACTTAACATTTCATTAAGAATTTAAGATTATGAATCTTTATATGCACAAGTGTAAGACTATCAGTATAAGGCTAAAACAGTTTGGGCCTAAAAATATTTTGTTAATAAAGTCTTGACCATTTAGATAAACATATTCATTACATTTGGACACATTTCACATTCCTGGAGAATTACCTGGCCACAAAAAACATCTAATATAAAAATCCGAGAAAATTACATTGTTCAGATCCACGGAAAGGAAAGTATAATCTAATTTTACCCTAAAAAGAAAACATCTTAATTCACCGTCCAACGCTAGACTAAAATGGCTCCTGAAATAGAGTTAACAGCAATAAAGGCCCCTACAACAATCGATAAAATAAGGAAATATCTATTATTTTATAGTTACTGATATCACGGGATCCATACCCATGCGTTGGTGAGGAAAGAAATAGTATTTAAAATTTCGTTTATTTGCCAATACGCCGAAAATCTTTTTTCCAGATTCTATTCCGTGTTCTCAAAAACTGTTCACTGTCTGTCCCGATTTTCTTAGCATTTTTTTAGTATAGTTTTTTTCTACTTCTTTTTCTTGAATAAAACTACCATGTTTTAATACTTTAAGGAACCAAATAAACTTTTTGAATTTTTCATGTTTAATTCAAAAGGAGATAATTCAAATTACCATTTTTATATTTAACAATCGATGATCAGTTGTTTAAAATTATACGCTTACATCGTATTTGAAATCTGATTAAATACAGAAATATTTCATTATTTGATTCATTCACTCCAAAAATTATTTTTTCTTATTTCGGAAAGTTGTAATTGAATAAAATGGGTATCTTAATTATCTCTTTCATCTCCTTTATGATATTGACAGTTAAAATCGGTTAATTTCAGAGCTAAAATTAAATTTTCCACTTCAAATATTAAATTTGTTACAATAACATTGTCATTGAAGATTTAACGACGTTATTGATTGATGTATGAGATATCACTTATGCTCCTTTAAATATGAATTTATGATTCATTAAGTTCATTTTCTCAACAAAATGGATCTGGTAAGCTAAGTTTAAGAAATTTAGATGTATAATGAAATTTCCATAGCCGTAAAAAAATATTAGAGGAGACTTGATTGCATCAGCCGCTTTTATCTGTGTGAAATAACTTCTGCATCCCGTACTTTACAGATAGAATGTCTGAAATCTATTAATGATAATGAAATAGAAAGTGAAATTTTAGCATCGAAGTTAATGATAGAAGAAAGTAATTTTTTTCCATACCACACAAAAGCACAGAAATAAAAGTTTTTAAGAAACAGTGAATGGGAAATGAATATGAAATAATTTGTTGTTTTAATTATCTTAAAACAATAAAATTCATTGTCATATATTGAGAAGCTGAATTACAGAATTAACCCTTAACTGGGGACGTGCGGTCTGTGAGACCCCTAGCGATGATTTTTCTGTCATCTCTATTCTATTTTTAGCTCAATTGAATGGATTGACCCTGTAGCTTCCTGTTTTGTGACCTTTAATACACGTGCACTTTTTCAACCGATTTCAGCTGATGCTTTTTAAAATAATTCAGTTATTTCTTCGAGCGCGGTCTCTATAAGACGGCATCACCCTTTTAGTGTCCCAGTGATAAACAAGGCTTAGCAGATGGCGGTAAAACTTGGGCCCCGAAATTTCATCCAATTTACTGATCCTATTATGAAGCAGTGCTCCAGACACTTTTAAATGAAGCAGAAAGTGATATTAGTAATAAGGATAATTGTACAGAGAAGTTTTTCGATGAAAGTTCGCATTCAACTGATTTTGATATGTATGTTCATACATAATTAATTTTTCTAGTGATAATATATTTTGAAAAATTTATAAAATCTATTAATATACCAAGGTATATATATATATATATATACATATACAGAATTAATAGGTTGATTTTTATACTAGTTCTTAACCTGTATGTTTGAAATGCCTCAGAAAACCCTGCTGTGAAAGTCACACAAGCCGATAAAAAAAGGCTCCATTTTACCCAATGTCTTATTTTTTATTTTTATTATAATTGTTGAATTCTACCTTATATTATCTTCTATATACCTTCATATACTGTAAAAATAAATAAGATTTAAAAAGTAAAAAGTAATACGCTTTTTCAAGAATATTATTTATTGCAACATGTGATTTGAGAAGAAAATGTATGTTCGAACGCATTTATTCTTTTAAATGACAATATTCTTTTAAAAATTTCTAAAACATATCTATATATCGAGAAAAATATCTTCAAATTATATTTGCAGTTTTTCATACTAATACATTCATTAGAAAATTTAATTTGAGTGTAAATGAAATGCGGTCTCGTAGATCGCACCCCCGCAGTTAAGTCCTAAAATTTCAACTCCCCAGTTAAGGATTATTTTGAGAAATTTATTGAAATTTCAATAAAAAGAGCATTGTCATAGACAATTTTATCATTGAAAAGCTGCATTCTTTAAAAAAATGCAGAATTTTTTTTATTTAATATAAAGATCATTTTTGTTTCATATTACCTCCAAAATTAAAGAAAAAACATTAACATTTTGATTAATTTTTAATTACTTAAAATTTAACTCTTTCCCTTTCTTCATTTTGGAGAGTATTTACTTCCCAAGAGGAAGCTATGTGCTAAATATGGTAGTGTAGTGAAAGCTTATAAGCCAGTTAACAGCTACGCTACACGAGCAGTTGCTTTTATATTGTGGTCATGTTACTCGGCTGCGAACCACAAGGTTCCAGGTTGTATTCTCGCTCATCTCAATCCGCCAATTTGGTGACCTCGGACACTGAACCATCAACCTTCGTACAGCTGTTGTGGTGCCATCGACTCACAGCAAACCAAAGTCATCGGACTCACTAACGCAGCAACACAAAGCCACCAGGCTCACTTGGCGCAACAGCAATCACACATGTTCGCCATAAAGCTTGGCGCTTCTCAAATGGGTACAGGCACATTAGACTCAAAAGCTAATACATCACCATTGTAATGCAGTTAAGCGAATTTTGCGCCAGAAAGTCGCCAAGGAACCTCTGAAAGTGCTACCATATTAGCAAAATATTGACTTATAAATTAAAACGAGCAAATCTTGCATATATATATAAATTTATTTCCCATATATTGGAAACAGCTCTAACAATTTGGATTAAATTTTATATTTATATAAGGTTTAGCTTTTTAGATTTATCTATATAGGTGTATTTCCTGAAAAAACGCGATTTCACACACACACACACAATTAATAAACAGCTGACTATTAGAGCCTATTTCTGTTTGTTGTTAAGCTGATAATGTCATATAGCGCCATCTCTTAAATTTCTGTGCTGCTTGCAGTATTGCCATAGGAAGATAAACTAATGGTGCCTCAAAATTTTGTAAGATGCCGCTTGTAGGTAAGATTGAAAAATTATTTATATATAATCAATATTCTTTGTATCCAAACATTTTCTCCGAAAAAATGCGATTTTAATAAATAAATGAAAATTTCCAAGCAAAGCTTTGTCTCCTACATATTTATGTATAATGGATTTCGCGATCTTATCATAATCTGAAAGTGGTTTATTAAACTGTGTGGGTATAAAAATAAACCAGTTCTAAGAAATGTCATTATCCGATTTAAATGATCCACTCTTCATAGATTTACGTACTTTAATTATTTTATTTAATTAATATTCATTCTGGAAATGGATTAAGGAACTTCGGAAGAAAAAGACTTTTCTTTTTTAACCTTCAATATTTTTTTTAAAATTTCCTTTTGATGGACATAGTAAAATAATTCGATCAAACATTCCTAAAAACGTAATATTCATTTGATTAATTAAGAAATACAGCCTAAATGGTTACAATGTTTTGGCAGTATTCGATTTGAGAATCATTTGAACTGAAGCCAAATGCCTCCAGAAACATCATTAACAAATATGCATTATCATTCATTAAATTACGGGATGTAACATCAAGATAATGGATGTAGTAAATTACTTTATATATTTCTGTTCAGGAGGAAACAGTCTACATGGAATTATAACAAATTTAATTCTATGGCATCAGTACGTAATTAGAATATACATAATTAAATTTAATAATAAATGATAACATTAGAAATCAGGATATGTTTTTTCACCCGTAACATCTAAACCGTTATTGCAAAAATAAATAAATTAAAATAATGCTAAATAATAAATATAATAATAAAAATAAATAAATAAATATGTAATGAAAAATTAAAAAAAATTGATGACATAGATTATTTTTAAATTAAGTTAAATAAATGAAACATTAAAGAATTTCACTGCTTTTTATCTTTAGTTTTGATTAAAAGAATGTGTACCTGGAATTTGTTTTTTTCTCTAATTATACCAATGTGTTGAACATTTAAAATAGAATGAAAAAAAACAACAGATGCCATGATGTTAATCGAAATTGCAAAATCGATGTTTAATTATAAAAATACACTAATTATTTTTTCTTTCACTCTAAAGGTCTTTATAAATTAATATTTATGATTGTTGCAATTTTTTAAAAATTATTTTTACGAAGAAAGTAAGAAACAAGCTCCATTCTTCATCTAGATACTTGAACCGATGTCATAAAAAAGCTCAAATATTTGCTTTTTAGAAGCCGATACGATTAAACTTAATTAAATCTTTCGGTGACTGTGTGATTCTTATATCAAGTGACCTGAAAAAGTTTAGCATTGAATTACTTCATTTAAAAGCAAGTAAATTATCCCTGGCAAATTAAATTTCTTTAAATCATTTCGAGCTTATTAAAGTTAAAATTAAATGCAAAAGGTTGTTGTAAAATAAATATTTTGAAAGTTAATAAAACATTTTCAGAATTCAAATTCGTAGCTGGGCGATAAAAGTTACTTTGTATATATAAGGCATAGATTCCATTAAATAAATATTTATAATAGTGAACTTTTTAAAGAAATTAAGCTTAGGAGTAATGAATTTGATATTTAGGATTTCTGATTCTTTTCACACACATGCACACACACGCACGCACGCACACACATTCGAAAAACATATTTTTGAAAAATGTCCGTTTGTTTATCTGTCCGTGAAGAAGTTAACTCAAAAAGGCTTCGAGATGGACAGACGAAATTTGGTATACAATCTTTAAACCATATTTGTAGATTTCTATCAAATTTTGAATAAAATTCATTCTCAACAAGTCGGTCTGTTCGGCTGTTTGCATAAAAGTTAACATGATATTTGCAAAACGAAGAGAGCTAGATAGATAAAATTCGGTACACAGATTTAATATCTATCGTGTAGATATCTGCTAAATTTTGAATTACGATTTGACTGTGTTGCGGTCTGTGTTTTCTGAAATATGCAAACGCGATAGTTTAAAAAAGCAATGATTTAAATATATCGAATTTAGTATGGGATTTTGTTACTACAAAAGTAGGTTTGTGTCAAGTTTTTGTTTCAATTGACTGAGAAAAAAATGTTTTAAACATAGTATTAATGCATGCCAGAAATTATTCATAAAACAATTATCCATAGGATGACACGAAAGATTCAGTAAAAATGCTAAATTCACGTCAAAAGTTATTATTTCCTAACTTTTGTATACCAATGCACGCAAGACGTTCTCTGGGATAGCGTTTTTATTAGGGAGTAGGCCAGAAAATAAAATGCCACTGGTTATTTTGATTTTTCTTACTAATCGTTTTGAGAGACGAGATTTTGAAATTGGTTTCTTAACTACTTTCTGATATGAAATTTTGAAATTCCCTACAATTTTGATACTAATTCACTATTTAGAATTTTACCGATTATTTTAATTCGTGTATGTTGCATAACGTAATAGCATATTTTAGAAAATTGGATTTCGAAATTCCAATACATCTATACAAATGAATAAAGAATTAAAAAAAATAAAATATAGAAAAGCAACGAATAGAACTATTTTGAGTGGACTGATGATGGAATGGTTTTAAAAATGATTATTTTTCTGCTTTCATCAATTGACAATAAAAGTGTTGCAAATTCAATACTTTTTGAAGAATTATATATTTTTGCCTTTTTTGTTTAAATAATTTTTTTTTCAATTAATTCATTTTGGCTTAAAAAATATGCAATTTATCACACATTTTAGTTTTGATCTATTGAATATCCGTTTGATCTATTAAAAGCCGTGGGAAAAAATGGGATGGATAAAGATAAATTTAGAAAGCTTGAATCATGACGTTTTCCTTAAATTGAAAAGGTAAATAAATATCTTTTCGGCAAATTAGGAGACAATTAATGATAATAACATTTTTAGCTTCTGGCTATAAAGTGAAAAACTGTGCGTTGGAACTGTCAATTATGGAGAAGCTGTTAGAGCTATCATTCAGAGTCAGAACTGACTTTCAATTAATGGCAATTTTGCTTTCTTATGTACATAATTTAGAGTAAATATAATAAGCCTAATATTGGAATCATAGATTTTGATGAATCTCCACGGTTCAAAGGAGTTCGAAAAACATTATTTCTAGAAAATGTCCGTCTGCCTGTGGCAAAACATCTCAAAATTGCTTTGAGCCATATGTTTGAAATTTGGTATACGATCTTTACACCAAATTTCGAGACTATCAAATGTTGAATAAAATTTTTCAGAGTAAATCCATTAGTACGGCTGTGCGAATATAAGTTAACACGACAATTACAAAACGAAGAGAGCTAGATGGATAAGATTCGGTATATAAATTTAACATCTATAATGTAGACACCTGTAAAATTTTGATACAAAACCAAAAATGGGATGACTATATATCAATCTATTCTTTCAGAAACATATACACTCAGTAATTCAAAAATGCAATTGCTTAAATATATCAAATTTGGTATGGGATTTTGTTACTACAAGTGAAAGTTTATGTCTATTTTTTTTTCAATCGGTTGAAAAAAACCTGTTTAAAACACAAATTTGATTTTTGGATACTATTAATGCATGGCAGGGATTAATCATCAAAAACTCGCCAGGGATGACATAATAGATTCAATAAAAATGCTAAATTCACGCCAGAAGTTATTGTTTATAACTATTTTATGCCAATGCCTTGTTAGGCTTCTGTGGTGAGCCAAGTGTATTAGAAAGTATGCCAGAAAGTTTTGGGAAAAGTTTGGGCTTTTTTTTTTACAGATTCATGGGGCCTTTAAATGAAAAAGTAGAAATGGTTCATTTTGTTATTTAAAACAATCAATTAGTTATATACTTCGTGGACATTCATAGATTGTGCCACGAAAAGATAGATTTATGTTTCTAATGCTTATTTATTCATTTTTGTTTTATTTTTGCATTTATTTTTTGTTTCTTTACCTTTTCGTTAAAAGGGAAAATAATAAAATCCGATAAAAAGAAATCCCAACAAAAATGCAACATTAAATTAATTAAAATAATTTCAGGTGGTGCTAAGTTTTGTAGTGAAAGTTTAGAAGCCAGTTAATAGTTACGAAACATGGGCAATTCCTTTTGTATTGTGGTCATGTTACTCGGCTGCGAGCCCCAAGGTCCCAGGTTCTATCCTCGCTCATATCAAACCGCTACATTGGTGACCTCGGATGATGAACCTTCAACCCTCGTACAGATGCTGTGGTGTCATCTATCCACATCAACACAAAGTCATCAGGCTCACTTGGCGTAACAGCACCACTCACACACGCTCGCCAAATCAAAAGGGGTAAGATGTATTAAACTCAACAGCCATGGCACATCACTAGCTATATCGTTCGTTTCACCTTCGACTCACTGGAGTGAAAGTCCGTAGTGAAAGCTTATAAGCCAGTTAACAGCTACGAAACATGGGCAATTTCTTTTGTATTGTGGTCATGTTACTCGGCTGCGAACCACAAGGCACCAGATTCTATCCTCTCTCAACAAAATACACCACAGTCTAATGAACGAGCTGCCATTATTCATACATAATTATAATTTGAGAAAAAATTGCAATTTTTGTAGAAAATCATATAGAAATGATTTATATTTTTTGTAATGATTTATAAGGAATAAAACTTATTTAAATAGGAAAAAAAACTACTTTTCAGTAGTTTTAAAAACTACTTTTATTTTAAATTTATTTTTGGTTTGCATTATGAGGAAAGAAATTGTTGATGTTTCAGTAAAAAACAGCAAAATCCAATTTTTATTTTTAGATATCACTTACATATTTTTTGAAATATAGCTAGGGAATTTTATGTTCCAAACTTTACTTCTTGCACCGTTTCTAAGTCTCCTCAAAAAGAAATGTCAGTTTCACGAATGCACGTATAATTCGGCTATCTTCTGAAATAATATTTTTTTCTCTTTTAATATTTAGGACTCCAAATTCTAGAATCATTTTATTTTTGAAATATCTTGACAATCTGAATGTCTCGTTCGAATTGCTCCTCATTTATTTCCTAAAGTTACAGGAAGAGGGAAAGGAATTAGATCAATGAGGCATCAGGTGCAGTCTGATGTCACGTGCCATCGCTTTTATGTCATTTGTTGAGACTGATGAGGGATGAAATTTGGCCAGATGGGAAAAAGCTCCCCTGGACGTTTTTTCGAAACAAAGTAAATTAATGAATATATATCTATCTATTTCCCTCTCTCTATATATATAGTATATATACAACACTGAGATTTAGTTTAGGGAAGATATAGTAGGCATTTTTCATTCTTTAGATATTTTTACTTCAAAATAAGCAATTGTATTGTAACGTAAAAATGAAGGAACTTAAAAGAAGTGCCATCAGTTAGAGAAAAATATCACATGAAAAAATAAAGCATTTAGTCTAAAAATTATTAGTGATACGATTAAATTTGTAATATATATATATATATATATATATATATAGTTGTATAAATTTTTGCAGTTGTATATATGCAAAATACAGTTATATATATACATAAATATATACAGACTGTATATACAGTCTGATGTCAAGTGCAATCGTTTTTATGTCATTTGTTGAGACTGATGAAATTTACCCCGAGTGGAAATATATTCCTGGACGTTTTTCGAAACAAAATAAATTAATGAATATCTATTTCTCTCTCTCTCTCTATATATATATATAAGTATATACACAACGCTGAGATTTTGTATAGAGTAAGATATAGTAGGCATTTTTTTTTTTTCATTAGATATTTTCCTTTCAAAATAAGTAGTTATTTTGTAAAGTAAAAATAAAGAAGTCAAAAAGAAGTGCCATTTATTAGAAAAAAGATAGGCTAAAAATAAAACAAAGCATTAAGTCTAAAAATTATTGGTGATATACGTTAAATTTTCAAAACTATATACAGTTGTATATATATTTTTGCAGTTGTATACATGCAAAATGCAGTTATATACACAGTTGTATATATGCAAAGATATATACAGACTGTATATAAAAATATATGCAGTCTGATGTCAGGTGCCATCGCTTTTATGTCATTTGTTGAGATTGATATAGGATGAAATTTGCCTTAATGAGAAAAACAATTCTGGATGTTTTTCGAAACAAAGTAAATTAATGAATATTTGTCTATCTATTTCTCTCTCTCTCTCTCTCTCTATATATATATATATATATATATATATATAACACTGAGATTTAGTATTGGGGAAGATATAGTAAGCATTTTTTTTCTTTATATTTTTTTTTCTTCAAAATAGTTTTTTCTAAAGCAAAAATGAAGGAACTTAAAAAGAAAGAAAAATTGCCGCATAAGAAAATAAAACATTTAGCTTAAAAATCATTTGTTCTAATCGTTAAATTTGCAAAAATATAAAACTTTTCATTTTTTTTTGTATATAAATGTATAATATTTTGCTAACGTTCTGAAATTTCCTTTCTTTCTTCAGATATTTTTTTTTCTTCAAAATAAATAGTTTTTTTTAAAGTAAAAATTGAGGAACTAAAGTGGTGAAGTGAGAAAACCAGCCACATAAGAAAATAGAGCCTTTAGTCTTAAAATCATTAGTGATTCAGTTAAATTTGCAAAATTATATAACATTTTTAAATTTAATTTATTCTTTGAATATATATTTATATTATTTTAACCCCTTAACTGCTTTATTTTCTTTACTATCTAATAAGATGACATCATCTATTTTGGGAATATTTTCGTATTTTGATTCAAATGGAAATCCATTGAATACTTAACATATCTATGTATTCTAAGTAATTTTAATATTGATTTATAATCGTTATGAATGGTTTATTTTTTGTTTAAAACTATCAAAATTCGATGAATCGATGGCCGTATGGCACTCGGGAAAAACAGTTAAGCGGTTAATAACTTCAAGAATTTTACTCCCCTTAGCTTCAGTATTATTCTCTGTTAACATGATTTTTATCTGAGTGTTTCAGCTAATCCTCCACTTTATATTGTTATACTCGAGACTACATGATTATTAATTCTTTAGTGAGTTTAAACACAGATAGTGACAAAGTGCGTGAAACTTTCCTGTATCTTATTTTTATTGTTTTCAATATATACTATTATAAAGAGTGAATATCCGAATATATTTATTGGCACTCAGTGCAATAATAAGTATGCACGCACACACATAAATATTTTATTGAATGTTTCTCGTGATATATCTTTTCAAAATATTATAATTAAATATTCGGAAAACAACACTTTTGATATGAAAGTTTGTGTCCCCCAATTGCATTTGGATATTATTTTTCTGAATATCCAAATACTTAATTCTCTGATACTGATTTCAATTATGTAGACATATATATACCAGAGACATTTTGCTCCTCCAAGAAAAACAATAATATAGATAATAAAAATAAATAAAATAACAATGCGTTATTGGAAGATGATGCATTACGCTATATAATAATTATCTAAAATCAAGAAATTTGAAGAGCGTTTTATAAAATAAACTATAGGTTTGTAACAAATGATCATGGCCATTCCATAAAAAATTAGCTTTAAATTTTTCGATGGAGTTTGAAATATACGATTTGATTGTAAGCCTTATTAATATAAAATAGGAAATTAAATATGCTTTGCATTTATATATCTTTATTTTAATAGTTTTATTTCAGATTCTGAAATGTTTATCATTTACATGTTTCAGAATTAATTTTAAATATTCCGAAAGTGCAAGAATAAACAAATATTTCTTTCATTTACTCTTTAATGAATCATCCATATTTTCTAAGAGTTTATAAGAATTGTAAAAGACCAAAGAAAAAGGAAAGTTAAATATATATTATAGATGTTATCATCATATTCAAATAATATATGTTTGATATTTCAAGTTCTTATTTATTAACTACTCTAAATAGCAGTTTAGGAAAGCAATTAGTACTTGAAGCAAAAAAATCGAGATTCATTAATTAACTAAACAATTGCTATTTTCAAAAAAGGCCTGAAACAGTTATTTACGATGACTCAGTACAAAACATTCAACATACCAAAAAGGGTTGAGTATACTTAGAGTTCTCCGGAATCACATAACAATAGAGGGTCAGAAATATATGCCAGATATGGCAGATGGAGTTGAAAGTGTGCAGATCTCCTAAGTGTCCCTCACTTCAGTATTCTATAGTATGTTCCTTTGACGGCGTCCTGACCTAAGGGTAGCGCGTCTTCCCCGTGATTTGGACGTCCCGGGTTCGAGTCCTGGTTCGGACATTACTGTTATATCTGTGAGGTGCGTAAACGAGCCCCCAGTAAAAAGGGGTTGTGCGAACGAGTGTATGTACTCTATTTTCATATGACCTAGAAGTCAGATTTCTGCCATCGGGGGCTCAGGGGTCTTTACCTTCAGAAACTACTGCGCAAAAAAGCTTGCCTTAAAATAGTCACAAGACAACAACAACATAGTATGTTCCAGTGATCATGAGCAATGACATCATATCTGTCCACAAGACACATCGTTATAACAAATGACATAGCAATGATACCCAACTGATACCAGTAGGTCCAACATTTAGATGCATAGTTTATGTATACTACATCACTGTTTTTTTTGTCTCACTTATACTTATCATTATTTCAATAGATGATGCCATCAAGATTTTGTATATTTGTTTCATTAAAAGAAAATAACTTGAAGTTTGCTTGTTTGTTCTCATTCTTTCTTAATTAAAAGAAGAAAATGTTTAGAGTGAGTCTCATCGAGCAGGAATTTTTCACTTTTCCCAGTCAAAGTGTATGAATGCATTTTACAATTCCGGCATGAACTTAGTATTTTGGATTTAACGTTTGTCAACTGTGAAGTCATTGATGCACATTTGGTTAGGATTTTTCTCTATTCAAAATGAACTGTTGCGACGTGATTGGTATAATCATTGAATCTAGCTTGGAATGCTGAAATGAAAATAGGAATTCCAGACACTCAGAGAGTTATCTATTATGCTTAACAAGGATTTTTGACTATTATTCCTATGAGTTTACGAGTCGTTTGGATGTACCTTATCTCTCTTAAAAGTTTAACCCTTTTAATGCCAGATTATTTTGATGAATTGGTTAGGGTTTAGGAAGAAGCACATAAAAAACAAAATAAAATTGTTTGAAAAATTCAAAAAGAAACATATTCTGAAATAGAGGAAGAATAAATAAATGTCAATTGTATTTCAATACTTCGTGAAAAGTAAAAGGCTTTAGTAACAATATAGCATCATTGGCATTTTTCGCGAGCGTTGAAAAAGAACGATATATCGTTGTTCTTCACTAAAAGGGTTAAGTCTGGTCAATCAACGTTGCATCTGAACTCACCATTTCAGCTAGTGTTCGAGTAATCAATCATTTAGTAATCTTCAGTAACTCCATTTGTATATCTCAATCCTTTATATCAAGAAAAGGTGATCTAGAAATTTAAATCGCCTCTTTGAGTTCATCAAAATATTTTGAATATAACTTTTGTGGCTGGTGGAGTTTTTCTCCTGTATCATAATCTTATAATATGAAGGACAGCATACTAATTTTAAACAAAAAAATGTTTATTAAGGTCATTGGATGAAATTTTAAATATGAGAGAGATAAAGCCAGCTGGCATCTTGATGTAGTATATTTTTTCCTAATAAAATGACTTAGCTTTCTTAGTTTCTCGTATGCAAAGTTTATATGGAGAAATGATTACAATTGTGACAAATTCCCACCTTCAGAATGTATTAAAACAAATTATTTTTGATTACACATGCTTTTCTATTTTTCTGTGAACACTATAATTAAAATATAAAAACATACAAAAATGGAATTTGATATGAGATCATTACATACAAATTTCATATCTGCACAATGATTTAAAAGAAATCCTGGAGAGAGGAATATTATGTCTACAAACGCGTATAAATGAAAGCAATATAATTTAAAAATGTAACAAGTTCCAAACAGGAAATTTGATACTTGATTTTGAATTTTATATCTGTATCAACATTTGTTTCCTTTCGACATAAAAGAAAAAAAGTTTTCTTCACTTTAGGATTAAATTATAAAGGAAACTGCCACATTAATTTAACCCCCTCACATTTTTCAACTCTCTATATCCCCTCAGAAAAAACAGGTATCTTTCCCTTCTTATCATCATTACCTTTCGGGTGGAATATTTATAAGGGCTAGTTAACGTTTAAATAAGGTTAGGATTAGTTAACGTTATTTTAGTTTTCTATGCTTAATCTTACTCTTAACGTTATTATACCTTTTTATCTCTCCTTAACGTTATTCTAGCCTTTTATCTTAAATCTTATTCTTAGCGTTATTCTAACTTTTTTTTAAATCTTATACTTAACCTTACTATAGAATTTTATTTTTAATCTTATTTTAAACTTTACTCTAGTTATTTTTATATTTAATCTTATATTTAATGTTATTCTAGATTTTTATCATTAATCTTATACTTAACGTTATTCTAGATTTTTATCGTTTATCTTATACTTAACGTTACTCTAGTTTTTTATCTTTAATCTTATACTTAACGTTATTCTAGATTTTTATCTTTAATCTTATGCTTAACGTTATTCTAGCTTTTTATCTTTAATTTTATTAGTCAGAAGATCTGAAGGAGCAGAATGATTTCATAATACTATATTCATTTTGAATTTTCCATTATTTTGTCTGCCAAACATTTAGAATAGGGTGTGTATTTTGAATAAGAATAAATTATTTTGATAAAGATTTTTACAGAATTGCTGGAGGTAGCAATTTTTTCTTCACGATTAGGATAACACTCTAATCTTTGTGATGAAAATAACTCATATTCAAAGCATCATTGTCAAAGATTATGCCTTTAATTTTGGATAAACTGTAACTTTAATATCTTTGAAATTGCTGCTATATTGGATGTAAAATAATGCAATCGCAATTTATATTATCAAGACCTTCTGGTTTTGAACCGACATATTTAGATTATACATACATTTTCGTTTCGTATGACAAGTACATCTTTTAATATTATTAGTTTTAAAGTAGATAATTGACTAATCCTTCATTTCCAAATGAAATTTTTCCTGTGTATTATAGACCAACAAATCTACTGTGCAACATGGGGAAATCTATGAGGACATTATACTTATCAGAGTCAAAGACCAATGCAAAAAGGCCCGTGGATTTAGATCCACTTATGGATGTGTTCATCTATTTCTAAGGATCACAAATATCAACTAGCATGACTTAAACAAACAATTAAACATCGGTGAGGATTTTCTTGAAGTAAGAAAGGAATTTGATAGAACGTGCCATAAAGATCTCATCTACAGACTCATAGATTTTAAAATACACTCCTACTTCCTCGACAAGATAAAGTCCTTTCACTGAGTCTCCAGTCCGCCCGAAGGCACACTGATAAATAATACTGAATGACCGGACCGCCGCAACAGAAACACTGGCGGTAAATGTGCTTGTGTCCTAAAGACCATCACCGGCCACGGTACAATCCTTCCATAAGGAAGTGCGTGCCGTCATCGATGGGAGGATTCATACCTCCCTTTACTTTTCGTGTACCCTCTAGTGTGGCGAGAACCAACCACCATGTCGGAAGCTTCTCATCCTAATTTCGAGGTGCCCCTCCGGGAGGATCGACATAATAAACAATTTCCTCCCTAATAAAACATTCTTAGTTGCTTAAACCTATTAGTAATGCATAATGAAGCTGCACCACCAAGAACTTCTTATAGCAATGACTGCCAATCATATCTGTGAAAGCTTTTGCAGTCTCAGACAGACAGTGAATTCTTTCATGATTTTTCCAAATGTGCCATCTCGTGAGGTATGCAAAGTCACAATTTACTAGTGACTTTACAGCTCTAAAATTTGAAGCGAAATAAGTCTTTTACACATTTTTTCTCGGCCTATATATGTTTAGGGAGTTTTATGGCCTTCGACAGATGATGTTCTAAAACTTCGTAATTTACTTTATTATTTAAAAAGTTCAGAATGCTAACTTAAACGTTTTATCGCAGAATGTGCTGTGATTATCATAAAGCAACATTTAAATATTTTTAATCGCTCTACTAAACATATGTGACATTCTTTAATCATGAATGGATTTTCTTTAATAAACTAATTACACAACATAATGAATATAATCCTGGGGGATTTAAATTCAAGATCAAAACATTATGATGGCCTGGAAAATGAAGCGCGGTTTCTTGTTAATATTTTTTTTCTAACACCCATAGGTGACAGCATAAAGAAGGAAATACAACCCTATTGATTCAAATGCATTTACATGTTTATCTTACACACAAGAAGGGTATTAAACCTACTTTGAAAACAAATATGACGAATAAAGATATTCCAATCAATACTGCTATGATTTTGCGATTAATGGAGCACCCGCCTTCAACCAAGGCTCTTTCCTTCGTGGCTAAAAATTTTGGACCTAGCGTCTAAGATTGACCTGCAGATGAATGAATTAGACTCTGATTCCCGGCACGATTAGGCAAAGGTGACTGGGAGATTCCAATCAACTCTTCGAGTTTGAGTTTGAGTTCGATGGTAGGCTTGTCGGGGCACCCGTCCTTGAGTAGTCTCTGTGTAACGCTTTTATTTATATTACTGTCATTTTTTACAAATAGTGGTAATTTAAATTATCGGATCCAAAGTGTAAATACTTTTTTATCAATGATGTATTATATCCTTATTAATTTTCAATATTTTTTACAAAAGCCATTTTAATTCGCATAAAAATTAAACTATTTTGTCTTTAATGTATAGAATAGAATAATTAACATAATTTCGATATAATCTTTTATGTTGCCTCTGTAAAGCATTTTTTAAAACTTTGATTTGTAATTTTTAGGATATTAGTTCCTTATATAGGTTACAGATTTTCTTAAATTGTAAGTTATCATAGGTCAGAAATGAAGGCATATACAAAAATTTTATATAAAATTATCGGCAGTCCAAATATAATTTTCAGAATAGTATATTAAAATTATAAAAAAATGCATCAAATCTTCAAGTATGAACTGCATGTTGCATAATTTAAAAAAATAATAAAACGATTAATGATAAAATCTTTGCCTAGCTACAAATTTGGCAAAATTCAGAATTAGAAAACCTATGACCATAACCAACTGACGAAGAATGGTAGAAAGATTTGAAACAACAGGAATTCTTGGTGATTCGAAGACGATTTCTGGTTGACTTGAAAGCTTCAAAGACGTTGTGTATCAAGGACATGTTCATGACATAAGGAATTAAAAGTTTTTATCATCCAAAAGTGGGGTCAAAAGGATTAAAGAATGAACATCTTATTTAAAAAGATTAAAAAAACACATACTTCCATGAATTAAAATGTTTGAGAAACGAACATTTTATTTCAGCGTGATTATATTCAGACAGAACAATATTTTAGTTTATTTTCTCCTTCACAAAATAAAATTTATGGTATTAAATTTTGATGTAATGGCAATTAAAGAGAAACTACTATGCCTTTGAGGAAGGTCGATTCCCAAAGCACAGGGCCGAGGTTCGATCCTTGCAAGATCGACTCAGCCTTTTATCTCTTTAGTGGGTCGATAAATTGAGGACCACACATGTTTGGAAACTAAACACTAGGAGTTCCGCGTTAGGCTGACCGCCTTACCGGGACATATGCCTTGCACCCCAGGGCCCTCGTTCAAGAAAGCAAATATGGACACTGTAGGACTTGGCCTAAATGAGCTGTCGTGTCACTGAGTTGAGTTTTTATTATGCTTTTGTGCATATTTATGCACGATAGGAGCAAACATTTTTTTTATTGAGCACTTTTGTTTCCATAGTGATTAATTCTCATCGAATTAACCTTTTTATTATTATAGCATATAAATCATTGTTCTTTCACATCGATAATTTCATTTATTCAACGGTTTTCTAAAAGAATTAATTGGTTATTTACGAGGACATAAAAAAAATTGAAATCTCCTATTACAAATTTCAAGTTATCATATGAAAACCTTAATGTTTCTTAAGTCATTGTTTGTCTTAATGAATTTAAGTCATTAACCAGTTTAAGCTGGTTTAAAAAAATCAAGTGACAATCAGAATATGCATGCATCAATATTTAGGAAACGATAGATTTTTTTCCCATCTGAAAATCGGACGAGCACCAAAACATTTTTTGCTAGCTAGAAAAATTAAAATTGAAAGTTTAAAAAAATATATTATTAATTATTATTATCATATATATATTCGGTGCTTTGTGTTGATTCCCATTTTCTTCTCTGTGCTTCTGTAGGCAATAACTTATTAAGACTTATTAAGATTTATTGGCCAGATAGGAGAATCGTATACATGTGGACATTCGCTCCAATTTATAAATTTTTGTTGGCTTTAAGTCGCTAAACGTAACAACCTTCTTTATTATTTTCTAGCAGCGAATAATTGATGCCTCAAAAGCGATAAATCACCAATTTTATACTTTTGCATTTTGCGGCTTTAAGAATATCAAACCAAAACAATATCATGTTTTCCCATGATAAAAAAAAATCATTAATTAGGTTTTAAAAGGTTCCTATGAAGGGAAATCTGGCACAAATGTCATAAACTGCAAAAGATACGTCAAATGCGAGTCCACACCTATCTCCCTGGTATCATAATGTTACAATAAAAAATATAAGTGGGTAAAAAGGTAAAAAACTCAATATTTACAAGTTATACATGGAGTGTGTAGTAAAGACATAATTCCATTGCACATAGATTTTTTTTTAAATTTTGTTTAGTTCGCTAGAGAAGATTGTGATCTCTTTCAATATATGCACTCTTTCCTCGGTTTGGTTTGGTTTAGTTATATTAACGTCCCGTTTAAAGCAACACTTGGGCTATTTCGGGACGGACCTCGTAATTTTGAACCGCGGTCAGATGACGAGGACGACACCTGAGCTGGCACCCCCCTCTCCACACCACACCACACCAGCGGGAGGACGTTTGGTCAGGACGGATTTAACGTGCAACTGACCCCCTTACACGACGGTTCTTCGGTGGAATCGGGTCTCGAACCTGAAACCCTACGGTTCCGAAGTCGAGACCGTACCACCAGGCTACCGCGGCCCCCCTCTTTCCTTGGAATACAAATTGTATTCATTGAAAATATTTCTATATAACTTAGTGAGAATTAGATAACTTATATTGTAAAATTATTATTGTATGAAAAATTATGTATTCGTAAATTCAAGAGCATTCGTCTAAATAGAAACATAAAAATAAGTAATTATTATGCAAAACGTTTTTATGACAAGTGGAATTTTTTATTTCCGTCACGTTACGAGTACATATTTGCTGTTAGTTCGATTTTTCAAGTATGGTGGCGCTGTTATCGAAGTTGAATGAAAAGTTAAAAAAGCTGCCATCGTATATTTGAAATTCAACCCTCAGTTTGTTTGTATATGTTTGGCAATTATAATCGTTTATCAAAGGAGCAGAAGTTTGTTACTTTTTCTGTTTCTAATATCGCCTTTAAGAGCAAGATATTTCTAAATAAGAATGGATGTACTTGTGATGTTCACAATTTTGTTAATATATAATGTTTCTGTTTTTTTAAAAATAGTGGTGCTTCAAGTCAGAGAAATATGTTTCAATAATTTCTGCATTGTACAATCTAGAAAAAAAAATTCCCTGACACTTGCTCTGTCTTCAGGAGTGAATTAATTGCGATCAATGTAGGGATTGATGCTATCATATTTTAGGATTGTGATTTTGATAACTATGGATTTTATCCGACAGTCGCAGTGTACTACAACAACTTAATTGCTAGTACTATGCAAAAGATGAGACCAGAACGTCTGTTCTGAACAGACTGAGGAAGATCTCTCAGAACCACAACGTCCAGCTCTAATGTATCCCATCACACGTCAAAATTAGTGGTAATGAGGTCGCTGATAGATCTGCCCAAGAGGGTAGTGAGAATGAAACGGCCATTGTCTTTTCGTTTACTTTTCAAGAATTATACTCAGATGAAAGATCTAAACTCAAATTAATATAACGTATTCCACCTGCGCACTAATGGTACACAGGAGCATCTCCTCTTCCTCTGCTGGAAATCAAATGCTCCCAGATTTCTTTGCTAGACTAACAAGTGGCTACCTTAAGTCCCTTTCCTTTGAAAGTGGTAGAACAATCCACTCCTCTTGTAAAAACTGCTGTGACCATCCAGCTTCAATGGATCGCATTCTGGTTTGCATCGGACTTTCTAAGGGGGACTTAACATCCGATACCTTTATTATTATAGATTTTTTAGGGGTCAACAACCTACTGGAGCTTATCTGACATATGACAGTTCTTTTAAGGATAAGCAAAAACAACAACAGAAAAAAAATGTAGATAACGAACTTCTTTCTGCTACCGTAAGTAAGACAATTGGAAATTGGAATATTTGGAAACTAAAATACCATTTTATTGCCAGTAATGTTTAACAAAAATTAATGTGATTTAAATATGTCTGGGCATTTAAAATTGTGATACAAACATTAAAATTTGGTATGGCAGAACATTTTTTTTTGATATCACGAATAAATTCGCTTGGAAAAATTGTCCAGAATAAAAGTTTCGATTAAATACCATCATTACAGCTGGGATAACTTGACATTTTCTGTTAAAGGGTTGCTTCAATACCTAAATGTGTGGGGGATTTAAATATATTCTTGAGGTCGGTGACTATTTTTCTCATACATTAAATTTGCATTCTCTGAGTTAAAACCAGTTGCTATTTTATTCATGATAAAATATTTACAGTGAAAATGGCTGTTGTGAAGCTTGATTCCCTTCCGCAAAAAAAATATTGAACAAATAATCATAAAAATTTCTTAAAAGATTGGAAGTTTTACTTAAATTGCGTTTTAGCTTAAATAGATTATATGGTGAAAATATCGAAAAGGAAAACTTTATTGTGTGAGCAAAGAAAAAATGCAAATGGGTATATTTTTTATTATTTGAAAGAAATATTAATTACTTTCTTGCATACGTAGTACAGAGAGAGAGAGAAAGTACAATTATCTTCAAAGAATTCGAAATTGATATTTATGACGAATCTCCACGTTTGAGACTTCCTCGATTTCGAAAAACACATTTTCTGTCGAAACACACATGTCTGTCTTTTACAAAGATAACTGAAAAGCACTTTGGACAAAAAGGTTGAAATTTGTATAAGATATTTGCACCATATTCATAGATTTTTACAAATTTTTAGTAAAATTCGTTCAAAGGAAGTCTGTAAGTTCAGTTGTTCGAATGTAAGTTAGCACGACAATTATAAAACGAAGAGAGCTAGATAGATAAAATTTGGTACGCAGATTTAACATATATGGTAAAGATATCTGTCAAATTTTGATATACAACCAACAAAGGTAATTGACCGTATATCGACCTACATTTTCAGAAACATGAGAACTTGTTTATTCAAAAAATCTGTGAATATGGCGAATTCGGTATGGGATTTTGCTACTACGAGTGTTGGTTTGTATCAAATTTTTGTTCAATAGGCCGAGAAAAAAATATTTAAAGCACAAATTTAATTTTTGGATAATATTAATGCATGACAGAGGTTAATCATTAAACAACTCGTCAAGGATAACACGATAGATTCAGTAAAAATGCTAAATTCAGATTGTAGGTTAATATTTCGCATCTATTTTACGCCAATACCGTAAAAGTGTTCTCTGGCAATACAAGTTTATTAGGAAATATACGATAAAGTTTTGGGAAGACCACTCCTGCTAATTTCAGTGTTTAAATAAATAACTTATCGATAGAAGAAATTAAGTTCCTTTTATTCTTTTACTCATTAGTTTATTCTATTCTTATCATCTTTGTTTATTATTCATAAATAGAATAACATGATGAGCCATTTTATTTAAAAAACACACAAAAAGTAGTGAATTCTTATTGACTGATAAATACTCATCAGGTTTTTTCAATGCTTTACCAACAACTTAGTATTCTATAAAAATACTTTGCCAATGCGAAAGAATTTATTACATGATGACACATATTGTATATATGCTTGTTATTGTTATTAAATACAATTATCATTACATCATTCTAAATGACTCATTCATTTATTCTTCTTATCTTCATTCAATTATCATTATTGTTGCTCATTCAGAGCTATTAGCCATTCCATTCATGTTCTGCTTCAGATATGAACAGAAGTTCGGAAACAGGTAATATTAAAGGAATAATTGTATTGTATATAATTATAGCAATAATTATTATATTTACATATTTATAATGTAAATTCTTTCATTGTATGTTTAAGATATATCCAGTTATTTAATTAAATTTTTTTTATTAGAATGTGTAAGTTTTTCATTTTTTCTTTAAAAATTATTTTCAAAAGTGTATAAAAATAACGCTTTTATAGAATAAATCGCGATTGTTCACATAATTGAGAACAATTAAACATAATCTCAAATATTTGATAAAAAAATCGGATGTAATCTTTTGTCTATCCTTGCAAATATTAAATCTTTTGAAAAAAGTTTTAATTTAAAATGAATTTCATTCTAAATTTTAAAATATGAGAAAATGCGTTTGTTTTGGTTTGGAGTTTTTGCAGCCTCAAAATAGGTAGAAAACGGGTAGAAAATTGGCGATTTATCACTTTTGAGGCATACATTTTTCGCCTTTAGGGTTATTAGAAAATTATAAAGAATGTTACCACATTTGCCGACTATAACCGGATTTTCTCAAAAAATGGGTATGGGATTTTGTAACTTTAAATGCATCTGTTTAACCAATTTTTGTTTCAATCGATTTGAAAAAACCATATAAAGCATGAATTCGATTTTCGGATTCTATTAATTGCATGCCAGGCATTAATTGTTAAATAATTAGCCCATGATGATACGATAGATTCAGTAAAATCGCTAAATTCACGTCAAAGATTAATATTTCGTAGCGATTGTATGCCGATGCCTTACAAGGCGTTTTCTAATGTAACACCTTTATTTGAGAGCATGCGAGAAAGTTTTCGGGAGACTACATCCTCTGGCTAGAGATAAGCTTAAGGGAGTACAATAAGGTTTACAGATAAATATTCAATATATATTTGGCGTTTTCGCATGTCTATAATTGTAATTTTTTAGGGTTTATTTTATGTAATTTCTAAAATACATTTTTCAAAAACAATTGGAATGTCTTTCGCACGTCACATAAGCGAAAAGCCAAACAGTGAATGAAATCTTTTCGAACTTTATTTAAAATTTTGAAAAAAAATGACAAAGAGTCTCATTCTTTTTATAAATGATTATTAAGCATAGATAATAAAAATATTATATGTTTCTATATATATAAAACACTAACGTAGGTGAGAAAAAGAAAAGTCACTCTTATTACAATTTGTGGAATGCCAAGAGTCAAATGTAGTAAACCAGCCATCATACAAATTAAGCTGCTACATTAAACGTTTTTACAGTTGCACTTAGTTGATCGCTTTTTCTAACTGATGAAGTCGCAAATTGATATTAAAAATGTTCTGGAGTGTTTGTATCATGGAAAAGCCCTTTAAGTCAGATCGAAGAAAATATAAAAGAAATCAAGAAAATGGCTTCAATGAAAATGTTTAATTGAATTCAAAAATAGGCTTAACCATCGCAAGGTGAGCATTGTTTGATAACAGATTCTAAAACCCTTCCCGTAGTTTTACTTACACAGCTGTCAAGAAATTCTGAGCCTGGACTACAGAATCTGATAGATGGCGCCACAGGTCCATCTTCAATGCTTTTTCTAATTTCTAGACAATTTATAATTGTTATTGCACGTGGCAAACGGCGTACGTACGTTCCTCTGCTAACTTTTCTCAGATGTAAACGCCATTTCAAGCGCCTGACTGATGAAACACAATGGTAATAAATGTTTACTCAAAAATTTTCTTTTCTCTTAAGTTCTCATGAAAGATTGAAATTACTTTCCATATTTATATTATGTCATGAAAAATATCATTTTAATCTTTTTCAAACACCAAGGGCATCTTTTGAATTAGTTGGTTCATTCTTCATTAACTATGCGGTGTGATGTCGAAAATATTTCTTCTATGATTATATTTCTTTCTCTTGTAAAATTTCTCTTTTTTTTGTATTTAGTAAATTATGTTGCTTGCATATGACGTATCTTCGTCGTTTCGTCTATTGTTTGACGCCCCTTAAAGACCTTCTATTACTATTTAACAAAATACAATTTAATTTAGATTAAAGATATGCATTTCACTGTCCAAACGTGTTCTATATTCATATAACTCTGCATTTATCTTAAAAATAGCCTTTCAATAAAGCACTGAAATAATTTCTTTACAACAAAATTCAAATATTAAAATAAGTGTATAATTTCACTATAAAAAGAAGACATTGTTCACCATTTCCACTATGTTGTTTCGCATTTTGTATGCCAGCCAATGTCGGAAAGATATCGTGAAAACGTCGTTCGTCATTTTATGCTAATAGGGCATAATAGTAATATGAGCTTCCCTGGTATCAAAGCCTGTTGCGCGATATTATATGGTATTGAACAATATTCCACAATATTAAACAATATTGAGAATACTGATCAACATCATACAATATTGTAAATATTTATGTACTAGTACGATTAAATGTAATTTTTTTTAAAAATACAACCGTTTTTTAAAACAAGGTTTTTTAGTAAAACATAATCAAATTTTCCCCATAAATTTCAAAAAATATAGAGCTGTTTTTCGCATTAAATTATCCTTGAATGTAACATGTATAAACTGTCTCTAAATGTGCTTTTAAACAGATAAAAATATTTTTTTTATTTGTGACTTCGTGCAAAATAGAATTCATATTTCTGACTGCGTGTCACATCGTAGCTTTTCTTTTTATAACTGTAAAATATTAACTTTTGATGAATACATGTTGCATTAATCAAATTTTATGTACTCGTATAATTGTTTGACGAGTGATTTATTTTTAACACAAAAGTCGGATGTTAAATGGCATTTTGAAGTTAGTACAATTTTAAATATTTACTAAATCCCAAACGATATTTTTGCACACAAATTTCTTTAGTACACTTTAATTCAAAATGACGATTTTATTTTCCGAAAAACTAAGAATGAAGATATAATTCATGTCGATTGTTTATCCCCACCCTCATCTGTGTTTACATTTTCAGTTACTTATATTCTTCTGGTTTCTATATGTAATCGATAAACATTTTCACATTTCGTTTGAATAGTAGTTTAATATGTTCCAGAGTTTATCGCCAATCATGGTAACCCAAAAAACGTCAGCGGAATATTTTTTCTAATGACACTAATACTTATTTACTTATATAGTTTTTTGCTTGTTGAGTTGTACATGTACTACTGCAGTTTTGTTACAAACCAAACTTAATGGTAATCGATAAATAAAAGTCCATCAAATAATTTAATTAAATTACGTTTTATAACTGAAAATATTATTACTGCTAATAAAATTTTCTAATTAAAAACGTCGTTTTATGAATTTTATCATAAAAAGAAAATAAACTAAAAGAATCTGTTAGAGCATTCTGAATCGGTTTTCAGTATTTTACACTTTTTTTCATTTTCATTTTATTTTACCATTCTAAAGGAATACTTTGCGATGTGTTCTTTTTGTGGGTCTTAGAATCCTTAAGTTTTATGAACTACCAATGCCGGATTTATTCTTTCTTTTGAGTTATTCGTAAAAACTAAATTCCTTATGTTCAATATGCCAACGAAGCCGTTGGATGTTTTTTAAGTTACAAAGTGCCGAAGTTCAGATGCTGAATGCATCGCGTGTTCTAATTTTATTGCAATAGTTCATTATTTCAGAATTCAAAGGAGATTGAGAAATTGCGATTACCAATGTTTAAAAAAGAAGTTTAGTTTCATTTATAAAACAATCGTGATCAATAAATCTTATAATTTTTATAAAAATTGTCGGTAACTGTAACTGTTTCTCAGTACTGTTTATATAGTCAGCCATCTTGATTGGCGATTTCGTACTTTTGGCATTCTAAGTGAAGTAAGGGGTACACTATACTGGAATTTTATCCTATATTTCCTATATAATAAAATATTTAAATTCCGAGGTGGCTTATATTTCTTATTTATTTCAATGCGATGCTGAACTGCAAAACTTTATGTTAACAAGTACCAAACAAAGGAGGACCCCTTCTTGAAGTTCGAAATCTTTATGTATAGTAAGTAATACTTTCCAAATATTTTACATCGTTTGCTTTATAATGAAAATTTGAATATAATGTAAAATGTGTATTCGCCTTATCCAAGCGCTTTATAAGAATTCTTAACATTTTTTAATTCTGAAGAGCTGGAAATATATATTTTTTATTTCCAATTTGTTTCTTATTGATCATAAATAATGCATAAATGTTCTTGAAAAGAATTTTAAAAAGTATCAGAAAGTGCATGTAATCAAAGTGATTGTACTTAAAAGGCTCAACAAGATATTAAATATTTGTTTGTTATATTGTGATTCTTTATGGACTTACAAAATTTTGCACATACCAAAATATTCTTTCTGTTGAGTTATCGTGACAGTTTTAAGGAAATACTAAAAAAAAAAAGTTTTCAATCTTCTACTTTTAAGTTTATGTATAATTTTAAAATTATTTGTCGTCTATGATGTTTCTAAATAAGCTGCATCATTTAATTTTTTTATTGTATTTATTTTTGTGTTTGTTTATTTATGGAAGAGATTCAAAGCCAGCTTATTGAATGCCTTCTTAATTTTTTTTTGATTTGGTGGGTATTAAACTCTACCTGATGCTATACAAAAGAAACGAAATATCCAAAATAAGAAATTTTAAAAAATCAGATTCAGTTTACGTTTAAAAAAAAATTATGTTCTAAAAGTTTATTAAACCACTCTTAAATACGAATTCTCATTTCTCGTGTCATTTCTCAGAAGTCTGAAAGCAAATTACCCAACAATAAAGTATGAGGAATGTAAATATTGTATGGAAAAGTATGATTTCATTTAATATGCAAGGTGCCATATTCTAGATTGCTTTTATTCTAATTCTCTCCTTACAATATCGTCCCATTTTTTTCATTTATTTATCACGGAAAATTTTACAAAAGAAATGCTGTGATATCTCGTATCATAACTTTATCATTTGGTTGAGAATAATGCAGAATCAACTTCTGGCAGAATGAAAAAAATTGTCTGAACGTAGTCGGACGTATACGATGCATAAGATTAAATATAAATAATATAGCTTAAAGATGACGTAGATGATATTTTACCACTTTAATCACAAACTGACCTTAACAAATATCTCTTGTATATCCGGAATGAAAAAAATAAAAAGATAAGAAAAATAGGGTATTATTTTTATCAACTATTACTTTTTTTAACACTTTAAGATTTTGACATTTTTATTTTAACACTGGGAATAATAATATATTTAAATATATTTTTCTTAAATATATAAAAATATATTTATAAATACATTTCAATCTTAAATGTTAAGGTCTGTTAATGTACGTTATGTTGCCACTAACTTATCGCATAGTTTTCATCCACAAATTTTTGACAAAATATATGTTGCTTTATAAATCCCTAACACTTAAAAATGTCCACCCTAACACTTAAAAATGTGTTTGCAGTTTTGAAAAGTTAGTGCTATGAGAAATGGAAATGCATTTTAATAACTTATTGCTATTTACAACAAATGCACGGAATATCAACAGTTTTGATATTTGCTCTATCGACGGCTCATTAGACTACCCAAATAATCTGGTTTTCGTGTCAAAAGTCGTTTAGTAACTTCCAACACTTGCATTTTAACTGCGTGTGTATCTTTTAACACCTCGAGTTCACGAAAACTGATACAGGAATTTAAATCGCGTGCTTGAGTTCATCAAAACATTTTGACGCTGTTTATATGTCTGAAAGCATTCTTCTCTAGTATCGCGATACGTCTCAGCAAAATAAGTGTTTTGATGAGTATTTTGTGAAAGAAATGTATTCTCATTTTAAACGAAAATATGTCGTCATGAATCTTTTGAATAAAAAAAATTGATTCTATCAAACCAACCATTACGGAACTTTTATTCCCTAATGGATTGCTTTTAATGTTTAATTTTTAAAATTATTTTACAAAAAAATAATTAGAGGATTTTATGAATGGACATAAATTTTTGTTACTAAAGAATGTTAGCTATGTTTCATTATATCTTCATGAATTATTATACGTGGAATTTCACGGTGAATGAAGTTTGTGCTTTTATATTTTTGCCCTTCATAATTGTAAACAGGCGATTTTTTTAATAATTAATAATCTATGACAAAATTTTAATAATTAATGACAAGAGTTCATGCCATTACCATGAATAAATGTTTATATTTCAACGGAAAGGTGTAAAAAAATGTTGCTTTACTAAAAAGTGGATTTTATTATTAAATTGTTAATGAAGAATGAGAGCTATGTTTCATTTTATCTTCATAATTAATTATGTATGGGATTTCATGGAAAAAGTTTTTCTTTTTACATTTTTTCGCATTTTAGTATTGTCAACAGTTGATATTTGGTTGAAAGAATTCTTCGACCAAATATCGATATTTGGTTTTTAATAACAAATAATCAATGATAAAACTTTTATTAATTAATGCCATTACCATGAATAAAGGTTTTTATTTTAGCGGAAATTCAAAATTTGAATTTCAAAATCCCAATAATCTTAAATGAAACTAGCCGCCATCGACGACCAGCCTGTTCGCTGAATTATTGACTTTTTAGACTGTTAAATGACTCGAATATAATCTTTATATAATTTTACTCGTAATCTTTATATAATTTTACACGTACTTATATATATAAAAGAGCTTCGAAATAGATGTGTCTTTTACCAGTTCTAGGTTCGCTACCTAAGCGAAGACTTGTTGCAGTTATAAAAACATTCAATGAAGCAATATGAAATTCGAATGATATTTTGTGTACATTTGAGTGTTATTCGAAAATAAGTAATAAGAACGATTTTTGTGCCATGTACGTTATACATATAGATATACGCATAGACTAAATAAATGCGTCGGTTTAGGTCATTAATGACAATTTCGTTTCGAGTAGCACCGCTGGAATGCGATATATACCATCTCATTGCAAAATACGCTTTGGATATGTTATATTTAAAAGGTCCTTGTGGCAAATATTAGCTGATTATATGAAAAATATTTATAATCGTGTTACTTATTTATAGTTAACATAAAATTTTACTTTTCTAAAAATTTATTCTTTCGTAATTATAGCGGGCGTAAATTTCCCATCTGTTACTTAAAGAGGAAACAAACACAGCAATGAAAGATAATACAGGGTGATTCAAAATTCATCGTTCAAATTCCGTGGGGAATTAGGGAATACGTCAAGGAAACGATTTCACATAGGAAAGAATGTCCACAAACGTCAACTACAAGGACAAAATGGAAATGTGAAGTATACACAAAGAATAAGTACAGTTAATTGATAATGAATATGAGTTTTATTCCAATAAAGTTAAGTACAAATGCACAGTAGGTGTTGAAAATTGCGATCATTTACACGAAAACAGGATTCGCAGTGCCATTGTATTCCTCATGAATTATCTTCCAAGAGAGACCCCAAGCTGCTGATCAATAGCTCGTGTGCTGGTATCTGGATTATCTTTGATGAACTGTGTTCTACGACGTTGATTCTTCACATATCTTGCATGATGCTGCGCAGTGAATCAAGTTCGCACAGATTCCGATGCAAATTTGACGATACGGTATTCTTTTGTTGGTGTATAGGTTTTCAGAAACTTGTCCAGCGGCCACATATCCGAAATTCATATCCGCTATCTCTTGATGCGTGAATCGAATTCATCTTATCACTAGTAAGTCAGCTTGTACACGGATGGCAATGGGAATGGTAGGGCGAGCTGCACATTGGTTGGGTATAAACAGCGCCATCTTCATACACATGAGTACATTTGTGGACATACTTTCCTATGTGAAATCGATTTCCTGACGTATTTTTTTACCTTCCCACGAAATCTGAATAAGTTTTGAATCACCCTGTATATTACATACTGAGTAATAAATGCAATATTCATTCACGCTAGGAATAGCAAGCGTGTGTAATATGACTTCAAGAAAATGATTGTTTTTCTTATGAAGTCGATGATTCGATAAGATATTTTACAGAGTATCCTGTACTTAAACATTTAGATCTTGCCACTTTTCAGCATTGTTACTTAATAGAGCTAATAATTAAACTCAGTGAAATCATCTCTTTTGACCATTGAATATTATGAATATTTCTCTAAATATTGTGGTTCTACCTCAAAGTGCGGTACTAATTCACCTAAACTTCTATAAATAAGTGAAATTCATAATTTTCCAATTAAAAAAAATCAATCTTGTATAGAAATTTTTTATTAAATGTGTATCAAATCATTGTTTTTATCTATATTATGAATATTATTTCAATATTTAGAATGTATCCAATTTTCTTGATGTAATGCATTAAAAATAAAACTTTTGAGATCAAATTCGTAAATGTGTATAAAAATTGAACTGGAAAACTTTTTCTATTCCATCTGTAGAACTTTTTTGGAAATGCAAATACGGGTCTCTGATATTAAAGTCATATGTTATTTCGAATTTGACCGGATGCAAGAAGGGAAATTACTCTGAGTAATTAGAAAAGTAAGTAATGTGGATTTTTGAATTCCATATTGTTACTTGGAAGTAATTAGCCTATATTTTCACATTAAATGCTTTGATAGGAATAACATTTTTTTTTTATTTCATAACGTTAGTAAAACTACCAAGAATGGGATAAGGTAGAATCTTTTCACTTTGCATTTCTTGGAAGGAATAGTAATTTTTTTTATTTTCTCTCAGTAATATTACTAAGGATGGAAATAATATAAATGAATAGCAAAGTTGTAGGTTTAAAACCTGTATTCAAGTATAAAAGTACTCTGTGTAATTTCTTTTTAAATTCAGAGATTTTTTTACCTGAAAACGGTTTCAAAATATTCAACAGACATCTTATTTTAAAAGATTAAGTTTTCGGAAAAGTTGAATGCACTAATAAGAAATATGCATTGAATCTTCAGTTTGAGATATTATAAGAATTATCTTTATTTGTTTATTTTATAAATTCTTGATTTATCTTTAATTTTCTTTTATATCCAATGTCTCAGAAGCCTTGTTTAACTTAGTAAGAAATATCACCATTTTTTTGGGAAATTGTTTAAATCTTTAACTGTTTTCATTATGTAAATATTGACAATTCTTTTAATTAAAGCATCTACCGATTCTTGCAGAATTAAGTACAATGTATATTTCAAAGCAAAACATTTAAATTAACTGATAAAAACTTTTTGATACTTGTTTATTTTGCGGTCTCTACGATAAATAGCCAAGAAAAAAAATTCAAATCGCCGTCAACCACCTGGCCGATCTAGAGGTATTCTGTGAATCACAAGTAAGCCCGGGAGCAATAAAAATTGACAGGTATATAACAAATCTATACCGATTTCATAATATTTTAATACTATATAAAAACTCAATAAAATTTAGAGAAAAATATTTCACTAATTGAATTATTTTTTTAAAAAAGAGATGCGTAATTGGCTTTATAAATTACAGTAAATGCAAATCTTAGAATGTCTAGCGTTTGTGGAAGTACTTTAATTTTCATTAAGAAAATGAAATAAAAAAATTTGAATCATCACATGAGAAAATGTTTCAATTTATCATCAATTTTAAGTAAATACGTGCAATAATATTTGACAGGATTTCATTAGCAATTCTTTCAAATACTCATTCTTATACTCATTAAACTCATTTCGCAGTGAAACAGTTTGTAATACTTGGTTTATAAGTTAATTATGTTTTTAAAGTGATAACTAATTTAATGGCTGGGGATTCAGACGTTTGATATTAGAGTACTGCGGTGGAAATGATGACAAATAAAGAGTCTCTAAAGTTTGTTCCCGACAAAAGGAAAAGTTTAATCTAAACACAATTTATTAAGAAGAAATAAAATTAAACATATGAACTATTTACAGATTTGAAGGATAAACTTATAAATACATAGACGGTCATTTCAGGACCTGAGACCAGTACCGAAGTATCTTACAAACATAATGACATGCATTTATACCATGTCTTAATTCTTATATTTGCATATTAGCTACGGTTATCGGGTCAAATAATTGTCAGATACAATACCGATTAAATAGTTATATGTTTAATGTCAAGTGAAGTGATTTACTCATACTAATAACGCCCAATAGCAGGTTCAAAATGCATTGCATCATTTTAGAATAAAGTAATGGAGACAAAAGTATTTGGAATTTAGAACCTTAATGCCGAAATTTCCTAACAGATATTTATAACGCAAAAGTTAGATATCTAGATATTTAATCAAAATAATAAATATCTTCATAATTGAATTTATATTACTCAGAAATAGAATAATTTTTTCTATGGAAGACTTCTATTACTGTTTGAAAATTTATTAATTTTAATAATGGCCTCATTAATATTATTTAGAAAAAAAAGCTTCTGTTAAATTAATCATTCCTTTGTGAATGCGCGATCGTGCGAAAGTCAAATCACATGGAAGCAACTGAGATTTATTTAGTATGTAAAATTTAAAATAGACAAGACTGAAAAACGAGACTTTTGAATAAGATTTATTTTAATGATATTGAAAAAATATTCTTTAGCTTAAATATAGTTAAGGTTTTTCTGTTATTTAAAGTTTGAAAAGACGGTTGCTTGCTTTTAGTGGCCAATGGATCTTGGAAGACATCCACTACTGAAAATGAATGTGTTCAAATTTTATATTATCAACTCGTATTTGATTTGCCATACAAAATTTTTTAATAAAACTTTGTTTTATTCTTTTAAAATTATGTAGTATTGCAAATCGTTTGGAAGAAAATTATTTTTTCCGAGAAGTTACAAAATAATAAATATCTAAAAAATATATAGACATTCACTAATAAGTGATTGTGTCAAATTTATATTGCAAACATGCATTTAATTTGCCCTGCAAAAGTGCTTACCTATCTAAGTTAAGAAAACAAGTAGTATTTATCAAATATTAAATGTCTACGCTAGAAGACATATTTTCTTATTTCATTAAAAAAAGATGCAGACGAGAAAAAAATATTTTGCATGATCTTGTTATTATAAATAAGTTATTTAAAAATCGTTTGCTTTCGGACTCGTTGGATTTTCGTAAAATGCTAATATATTTTTACTTCTCATACAAAGAAAACTTAAAATTTGATTCTAAATATTACGATATAAAAAATATTTTCGGACAGTGTTTATGACAATTAATTAAACCATTAATGAATTAATTAAGTATTAAAATTTATCAGCCTCAATGGACTTGGACTATTTAGAACAAATCATTCTTGTATTAGTTCCTGGAAAATACAAACATTGGTGGAGTACTGTTGTCTATTACATTTCAGCAGAAAAGATTGTAATAGCTCCAACTTACTTTTAATCGCATGCAGCTACATTTTTTTCGATTTTTGGACAAATGTTTTCATGAAATTTCAAATCTGAGAGGCCAAAAAGCTATATTTTTGTAGAAGCTCTTGATATTTAAAAAAATTCCCCACTCTTGCATGGTTGAATGATATTGTTAGGCATAGAGACATTGCTTCTGGTGTTCCAGAAACTGTCAAAAAATCCAAAAACTGCCTTTAAACACAATTCTGGATTCCTTTTTCAATAATTTACCAAACTAACCCGGACTAGGTGTTTCCTGAATACCTCTAGTTAGTAGCACTCGGATAACTCAGCTTCCTTATTTCCAGTGGAAGCAATCCAAAATAAAAACCCAAATATTTCATCAAATAAGAAGATACTTTCTCATCTTCTGCATATGTAAATACTATTCTTAGTTTAGCATATGTAAAAGAAATGATCGATGTTTTGATTTTTCTTTTGAATATACCTGGACAGAGACACTATAAGATTATCGAATAACTCATTTGCATTTATATATATAATATACCTTTGCCCAAGATTTCGATTATAGCTGCAATGACTCAAATACATCTCGTCTGTTTGAAGCTCGTTCAGATTTTCTTTCATAATTTCAAATTCTAAAACAAAAACCAAAAAAATTATAATGTGTTGCTTTAAAATTAATAAATAATTATT
>JAPMOR010122515.1:20879-30930 GCA_026543865.1 Argiope aurantia | reverse complement strand
TGTATTTAATTGTTTACTATTATTTCCTCTTTATTCGAGATAATATTCTTTGTCCTCTAGAATTGTGAATCGTTTCATTCATTTTCCGAAGCAGATGTGTTCGACAGTCATTAGACACTTATGTACCGACGACAAATATCCATTTACATTTCTGTAATGGCAGTGAATGATAAAAGTAGATAGATCTGAAAGATTGTTTTGGGATCTGTTAAATGGCTCTTAGCTTTGTAATGACAAAATCTCAAACCAATGATTAACGTTGATTGTTGCAGATTAGGGTTTCTTTTCAGAAAATTATAGATTTTTTTTTTTTACTTTTGGAATTTCCGAGAATTATTCTTGGTTCTAGATACAAATACGAATACTGGATACAAATTCCTGGAAGTCTGGGATACAAATATGTAGATAACAAAATTATAAATTATATTAAAGAAAAATAAGCACACTTCTTTAAAAAAAACGTTATTTTTATGTGAACGAAAATTGAAACTGAATTAACAGAAACACATCAATTTTATATACAAAATTTTTGATATAATTAAATTAAAATCTAAAATTTAAATCTCACCTTTTTTTAATTCTTTTTCTTACCTAATTTTTAATACTGCAAGAACTGGATTATTAATATCACATTGTTGTATTATTTATGAAATTATATTAATATACTTTCATGATTAATTGGGAAAAATTGGCAACATTAACGAAAAAAAAAATCACTCGAAAATTCTGTTGGCGAGAAATTTTCTCCAAAAAGAACGCAATTTAAATATCGATGAGTTTGGTATTTTTTTAACTCTATTATAGATTCTGACCTCAGAAGTAATTTTCGCTGATTCCAATTCGCAACTTTTGCTTTCAGTTTTCAATCTCTATCCCCAGCGAATTATTAGATGCGTCATGACTGTTCCAACTGTTGTGTCAGACTTGATTGATAGGTTGTTATATAAATTAGTTATATAGCATTCTTGGTTATATAAAGTATTTATAAAAATTGTTTTATGCATTTCTGATGATTATTCCATTTCCGTTTTTCTAGTGTTATAGATAAAGAATTGAATGAATAAAACTGAAAATCATCGAAAGAAATGAATATCATTCATCATAATAAAGTAGAAATTTAAATGCAAAAAGTTGTAGATGATCAGGATGTACTTTCTACCTTTATTCCTATTTGTTTTCCCTTCCATATTTTCCTTTCAACTATTTATTTTCCTCTTTATCTACATAGCCCTTCCAATGAAGTATTATTCAAATGCCAATGAAATATTCCCTTCTTTATTTTCCTTTCAACTATTTATTTTCCTCTTTATCTCCATAACCCTTCCAATGAAGTAATATTCAAATGCCAAAGAAATCGAAGGTAAATAATGCTAATATCAATTTTAATACAATAGAATATATATCATAGTTTGGAATAATATTTTCGCCAAAATGAATGGAATTCGTCTTTCTACATATTCTACAGTTTAAATAGTAATGAGCAAAAACAAATAATTTTGCCCTGCATATTATTTATGAATAATTAGAAAAGGTCAATAAATAATTTACTAATAAGAAAGATAACCTTTCAAATTCGCTTAAAGTCAATATTTCCTTCCTTTTACTGTTATCAATTCTTGAAATTATTTATAACTACTTATAAAAGCATCGACATAAAAGTTCAAAGAAATTGGACTAACAAATATGACCAATGTTCGTCTTTCTACGTATTCTATAGTGTAGATTATGAGGAGCAAAAGCAAACTTTTATCAACACATTCTTTATGAATAATTAGGGGCGCGGTGGTCTGGTGGTAAGGTCTCGCCTTCGGAACCGGAGGGTTTCTGGTTCGTCACCCGATTCCACAGAAGAACCGTCTTGTAAGGGGGTCTGTTGCATGTTAAATCCGTCCTGACCAAACGTCCACCCGCTGGTGTGGTGTGGTATGGAGAGGGCATGCCAGCTCAGGTGTCGTCCTCGTCATCTGACCGCGGTTCAAAATTACGAGGTCCGTTCCAAAATAGTCCTAGTGTTTCTTTAAATGGGACGTTAATATAACTAAGCTAAACTTAATTTATGAATAATTAGAGGAAATCAATAAACGAATAAATGATCGGTGAATAAACAAGGGAAATATGAAATTTCGTTTGCAGCCAAATAATTATTCTCATCCATTTAGTGTCAGACTGTCTTGTCTAGTAAAAAATATTCTTGAAATTATGTATAACTGTTTGCAAAAATAATGGATAAAAATTTAAAAAAAAACTGGTCTAGCAAAAATTTATTCGATTTGATAGATAATCAACAGCTGTACGAAATTTTTTCCGGACATGTTATGTATCAGAGCAAAAAGTTGTCAATCGAAGAAAAATCGACGTATCCAAGGAAAACAACATGAGAAAATGCGAAATCCCAAAACAGAAAAGAATATAGATAAAAACATAGAGTTGGAAAAATAGAGGATTTCGAAGAAACCACTATACAAAAATCTCAATCTAAGGAATTACGTGGGATTCCGAAGTTTATCGCGGGCTTTGTTTTCCAACCAGTACGTGTATTCTTTCTCAATTTCCGGAAAGAAAATATCTTTGCAAGCTGGTTTTCTTTTCTTTATATCGGAAGTGCAATAGAAATGAGGTAACAGAAGCAGGAAAGCAGTATTCTAGAATTTTTGAAATTCGGAAGTGCTTATAGAGTTAAATAATTTCACGAATATTTTTCAAATTAAACAAAAAAAATGCACATTCTTTTTAAATATGTGAACTTTATGTCTTAAGGTATATTTGAAAGTATGTATTAAAATGATTTTACTGAATCTGTTTACATGTGAATATAAATATGTTATGCATGAATTAGCCACCTAGTGGTTAAAATGTCTCAAAATTCCTCAACGCAAAGAGTTAAGTTGTTTTATTGGAATAAAGTCCTTATAAAAAGCCACAACAGATTTTTTAACCCGAAACCGAGGATTATGAAATACAAGATTTCCCATATTAATTCAGATATAAAAAAACGGAAATTAATCGGATTCATGTGGCTGTAAGATTTAGACGATGGAAGTTTGATTCCGAGACTGATTCTGGCAAAACTCTATAAAGCACCTAGTTAAAAATTATTGAGCATTCGACTCCGTGGCTTAATTGTGCCTTTTTTCATCTGACCATTAGTACAAATAAAATTTAATCATTTCAATTCAAAAAAATTTCTATATAACAATGAAGCACTAATCTAAACAAAAAAATCTCTTTTTTTTGTTGACATGAGAACTGAATTATCGCATACATTTTTTTGTTCAGTATTAGCCACCTTTGGCGACCAACCGGTTGGCCAATCTTAATGTTCGTTAAAATTTTAATAATTATTTTATGAAACTCCTTTTTTTAATAGCTTCTTCATCAAAATATTTTAAAGCTTCAAATTTTGATAGTCATATAATTCATTCATAATATTGTAAAGGCCTTCAACCATAACGTAATATATCTCTCTAATTTTCCCGTAGAATTTATGCTTTTAAGTGGAAATGGTTAAAGTGCAATTAATATAAGAACATTTTTTACTGAAGCGAAACATTTTTTTTAATATGAGTACTGAAAAAAGAGTCGCTGATTATTTAAATCTAATGGCCACTAAAGAATATATTTATGTAATCTCAAGAAGTTTTAGATAAAATTTTCTCAGATTCATCATTTACAAATCAATTAACACTAAAGCTACCACGAGCGGGTCATTTGACCCGCTTCCAATGGCAATTCCAATGTATCGGTGAAATGCCGGTAGGTTTAGTGTTAACAATGTTTAGTTTCAAATGCATTAAACTTCACGAAAATAAAGAGTGGTTTGAAATAATCGATCGGAAACATGATAAGCCTTCAAAATCAAGTCCTTACCCGTTGAAAATAGAGTTGTCAACAATCAGAACACAATGCGCATGCGTGAATTTTGAACGCCAATAATGGTAACGCAAAGTATGAATTTTCTACGCAAGTTGGGGTAACGCTGCTGAGGTTGGAAATTTTTAATTTCCTTCATTCCATTTTATTTTAATTCAAAAATACTTCAGAATGAATCTAAAAGATCGATAAATTAACAATGCTTAATTTTAAATGCATCAAACGCTAAGAAAATAAACAGAATCGTTTGAAATAATCGGCCAAAAAAATGTTAAGCCCTTCCTCTTTAGCGTGGGGAAAAGAACCCCTGAAGCCTTACTCATTTGGCGGTGGGGAAATGAAAAGATTTTTTGGCGGGAAAATGAGTTTTTAATTAATAAAAATTCTAATTAAAAATTGAAAAAAAAGGAACCCCAGGTGCCCATTCCCGACCTCTAAGATATGCATGCGCCACATTTGGTAGCTGTATGTCGAACGATCTTGGCCTGTAGAGCGTCAACACACACACACTGAGCTTTATATAAGTATAGATTTATTCCTATATGACAATAATGCACTAATCTAGAAAATAAAAAAAATTATCTTTTAATTGACATAAATACTGTTATAGCATTTAAAAGAATCAGACTTTATTTAATTATCCCAATTTAAGACAATTCCTATATAATAATGAAACACTAATCTTGATAATAAAAATTATCTTTTTCTTTGACATAAATACTGAATTACCGCATATATTCTTTAATTTAGACTTTATTCCTTTATAATTCCAGACTTTATTTGCTTCTATTTCATCCTTATTCCTGTATGACAATGATGCATTAATCGAGAAAATAAAAATTCTTTTTTGTTGACATAAACACTAAACTATCGCATGTATTTATTTAAATCCAGACTTTATTTATTTAATCATTTCAGTTTAAGAAACAGGACCGCATTTGCGTTATGACGAGTTTATGCTATGAAAATTATTTTATTTATATAATTTTCGAAACAGTTAACTAGTTAATATTCAATACAGAGATAACAAATTATGATTTTTTTTTGCTGATTAAAATTCAGCATAAAAATGATTGTTTATATTTAAAAATATAATTGATATTTTTTTTCCTATTTAGTTTCTATGATAAAGCATGTATGAATTTCGGTCGTCGCAGTAAAAATTTCAATAAAAAATTGGGCTTAGTTTAATTTTTGAGCTTCTGTTTATTTTATAATCAGAGAATTTTCCATCCTCAAAAAGAAGCACTATTTCCAACATTTATCCAACTGTTTCCAAAATCATCTCCAAACATTTTATAATGGTTAGGCATAAGTTAATATATTTCACTTTATATCGGGTTTTCATTTAAATATTATTCTATAGTAATAACGTTTTTCTTCAGACTGGCATTAAAATTGCTAATGTTTTTATTTCCTCTCACTGTAAAGAATAATCAATGTAAAATACATTATTTTGGTAAAGTTACATTAAGTTTCCGTGAAGATAAATTTATGAAAATAATAAACAAAATTTTGAAACTAATATGATGAAATACATTTGCTTAACATAACAAGCACAATTGTTACTTTAATAGAAAACAAATGATTAGATTTTTTTACAACAGAAAATCTGAGTGATCGAAATCAATTTTTCATATATAATTTAATCTTTTTCTCTCTAATACTCCGTTACTTATTAACAAAAACAAATTTATAAATCTCTAGAGAGCAGCTATAATTACATTTTGATGTCCACTTTAACTAATTCTATTAATCTTTAATGAACTATATAGAAACAATATTAAATAATTGCAAAACTAATTTTGAGTTTACATGTTTTATCATGCATTAATTTAATTTTCATTTATAATTCGTCTGCTGGCTACAATAAATGATTTTATGTACAATCGTAAAATAAAAAGGTTTTAAACGAACACAACTATTAATGGACATTCCGTAGTCATTTTTCATATGACAAAAATATTTATTAAAGATGTTTTTAAATTAGTCCAATGTCTGTAAATATGCTTTAATACTTTATACCATATTTTGTTTAATTTTCTTCATTATTGATTTTTTTTCATACACATTAACCTCGTATCTTATTCATAGTACTTTTTAAGGCTTTTGCGATAGTGTAATGCATGAATTTATTTTATATATTCAGCTGTAAATCGAAATCTTTTCAATTCTAGTTTATTACCTCATATATTACAGAAGTCATTGATAGAAGTTTTATTGACTTTTCATTGATCTTTAATTTGAATTTCCTTATAACAGATTGGATTGTAATAAACGCAATTTTTTAAAGATAAAAATGCACTCATTGTACAAAGCGATAAAAATTATTGGAAACGGTTTATCTTTTCTTGTGAACTGAATAATATTCACAGCAATGAAAATCATTATATTCATTGATCCGTAACTAAATATTGGATTAAAGAATTTATAGCGTATGAATAGAAAAACTAAATGATTATTCGTTTCATTGCCAACAGTGTTTCCGGAATGATAAATATTTGGTAGAAAGCTTCTTTCATTTCCTTTAGATGCATAGTGAAAAGGTATTTTGATCTGTGATTCACGTGACTCCATCATTTGCTTTAATGTACATTGACTCTGATAAATAGTCAAAATATTCGGTGAAAAAGATGAATTCTCCATTGGCTGAAGAATTTCATAGCTAATAACTGATTTTCAAATATTCTGATTTTATTTAACAATGTTTCTGAGTATTTATTTATAGAAACCGGAAAAAATGTCTGAATTATTTAAAATAATCTCCTTACAATTTTATCATATAGTTTGTAAAAAAAGGAAAATGTTAATGTTTTAATAGGACTTTATATAAATAGTGTACAGTTTATATCCAGTGTTTAGTTGAACTATCATAATTAACTTTAAAATCCATTATTTGGTTTATGAAATTAATGTTTTGAAGCAGGTTTTAATATTTACATAACGATAATTTTTAAATCTTTTAAATTAGATTAAGGGATTTATTAAAAATTATTATCACTTTATATTCTACATATTGTTATTTAAGATCTTTTATTGTACTAGCAAAACTTGATCTAAAAATACACTTTAAGGAACAAATAAGCAAAATATTCAAGAGTAAACAAATGATTTTTCAAATGTATTTAAAGTTAAATGTATAAATAATTTCATAAATTACGTAAGTTGTATCTATTCCATGTGATGAAAGCCATATTGATTCTTAACGCATTGAAAGATGTGTATTCTTTACTAATTTATGTTAATTTGCAAATTAATTTCTAAAAAATGTTATCATACACGAATGAATAGTTTATATTTTAAACTAGTTTATTTTAATACTAGCCGCCTTTGGCGACCAGCCGGTTCACCAGTATTACCGCTCACTATTTTCTATTAAATATTTTAAGTAACTGGTCTCGTAATATATTCTCAAACAACCTTTTTAATCTTCAAATTTTGATAGTCATACCAAACTTATACTGTTGTTTAGATCGTTTCGATCAATTTACTATATATATTTTACTAATTTGTTGTCATTTCCAGTAAAACTACAACTTTAATTTAAAGTGGAAATGATGAAATTGCAATTAATATAAAGATATTTTTTAATAAAACCAAGCGTTTTATTTTATTTATCATCTTTATTGCTATTTATTATTATTATTATTGAATATAAGTATTGCAAACAGAATGGCTCGGTATATAAGTCTTATGTGTACTACAAAATATTTTTCATAATTTATGTAATATTTCAAAGAATATTTCAACAAAAATTTCTCAGATTCAGCATAAAATTCAGTTTTTAGTTTTGCTTTTAAAATTTAGAAAAACTCAGCATTTTCATAATCTTAGGCCAATTAATCTTGAGAAACCTGCGCGCTGATTGGCGAATTTTCTTTGAAGCGATCGATGGAAAATCTAAAAGTATCCTTTTTTTATTGAATAGTGATATTCAAATTTTCATAAATCAGTCAGTTTAAGTGATTGATTTAGTTGATTGGAAATTAACTCTTTTTATTTAAAATATTAGTGTTTCAAGAACATTTTGTTATTCGTGATTTCCACAGCAGAAGCTTTATGTAAAATCAAAAATTCGTTATTTATTAGAGCATTTATTCAATCAAGTTACATAAAATATAATCATTTTCCATTTAGACCATTTTAGCAGATCTGTGTATTACTAAAGGTTTACAAATTAGCTGTGTGGCCCTGATTTGAATGGATATCCAGTTCATATTAAACAAAACTTGCCTTAAAAGAAAACTGATTTATTGGATTAATAATATAGAGAGTGTAAAAGATCATAAAATATTTTTTCTTGAATTTATTTTTTAGAAAAAAATACTTCTTATTAGTTTAATTTCCTACAGACGATTTCATTTCCGAAAAGATTTAATTTATTTTTTATTGGGGCTTTAATCAATGTGATGGGAACACTTTGGAAAAAGCTATTTTTTCCCATGAATGCGAAACGTGCTTAATTTTAATTTTTATTCTTTACGAAAAAAAATATTGAAAAACATAGTTAAGATATTTATTTAAAAATTCATTAAAAATAGAAATTTAATTTTAAGTTTAAATCATTGGTATTATTTAAAAGATAAATTTTTGATCTTTAACCTCATGTAAAAATCTTTTTTTGTGCGGTAATATTTTCGGAAGTTATAGCAGAAAAATTCCAAAATTTCGCTTAATTTTTAAATAAATAAAATTCTAATTAAAAATTCGAAAAAATATCCCCCAGGTGCACATTCCCGGCCTACACGGTATACACATGCCAAATTTGGTAGCTGTTGGTTGAATGGTCTGGCCTGTAGAGCGCCAACACCACACACACACACACACACACACACACACACACACATTGAGCTTTATTATAAGTATAGATGTAGGTCATAAATTTTAACTATAAGAATAAAGAATTTATTCCTATATTTTCCTCCAAATTCGAAATTTTTTTTCACCATGGTAAATTATAAGAGCTTAAATTTAATTTTGAAATTTCATTTCAACAAAATAAAATATAACCTAAAGTATACAAAAATACAGGAGGTGAATCATGCACCTATAAATATACTCAGAAAGTAACGATTCAATTTAATTTGCTTTCTAAACGTAGTAAGAGACTTTTATATCGAATAGATATTTGACCATTAGTTACAGAAAAATCTAATGAATACGCCATGTCAGAGAAACGTTTAATTCATCTTTGTCTTAATCCTTATCTTTAAAAAAGTAATAAAACGATCTTTGAAGTTCTTTTTATTATATATCCTCTTTAAAACTAAAGTTTATCTTACAAAGTTGTTTGGAGTATATTTAGCATTTGGAGCTATTTTGTCGTCTTACTTTTCACCAAACTGAGCAGAAAATCGGAAATACATTATGCTTTTAACTTCTAAAGAGTAAGCTGCAACATTTATAAAATGGAGGCTTTGCCCAAACAAATTATTCTGAAAAAACTATCCACATGCGTCTGCCAGTTGCATAATCTTATTCGGTGAAACAAAGTACATTTTAATAAGAACTGTAAAAGGTAACAAATCTGTATGAGGTTAGTAAATGTAAAGAAATGCAATATTGCTTTTTCTGTATCTATATTGCTAATCTATTTTGTTATACGTATACTGCTCGTCTATTTTGCTATACGTATACTGCTCGTCTATTTTGCTATACGTATACTGCTCGTCTATTTTGCTATACGTATACTGCTCGTCTATTTTGCTACTTCTATATTGTTTGATATTTTTTATATATATTTGCATCTAATATTGCTACTATATTAAATGCTGGGTTAATGATTTCCCACCTTCTAAAAAGAGCTGGAAAAATTTGGCAACAAAAATCGTAGATTCCTATAATTACTCGCATTTTGGTGATACCTCCATTTGGAATTGAATACCATTATTTGCTCTGGAACTTAAATTGGCAATACTTTCATTCCTGCTCCATAATGTCATAATTTTTATTTTCGTATATATTATGTTCATCATGCTTTTATTCCTCCTAATAATTAGCAGCATTTTAAATTAAGTAAATTCAAAAAAAATTGAAATGAAGAAAGAAAGCAAACTTATTCAGTTTCAAAAATAATTGAAATGAAGAAACAAAACGAATTCATTCAGATAGAAAAATATTTGAAATGGAGAAACAAAACGAATTTATTCAGATACAAAAATATTTGAAATGAAGAAATAAA
>JAPMOR010122515.1:0-20869 GCA_026543865.1 Argiope aurantia | reverse complement strand
GAGAAATAAAACGAATTTATTCAGATACAAAAATATTTGAAATGGAGGAATAAAGCAAATTTATTCAGATACAAAAATATTTGAAATGAAGAAACAAAACAACTATGTATAACTTCAAAAATATTTGAAATGAAGAAACAAAACAACTATGTATAACTTCAAAAATATTTGAAATGGAGGAGCAAAACAAATATGTATAGATTCAAAAACTTTTGAAATGAAGAAACGAAACAAATATGTATAGTTTCAAAAACTTTTGAAATGAAGAAACGAAACAAATATATATAGCTTCAAAAACTTTTGAAATGAAGAAACGAAACCAATATATATAGCTCCAAAAACATTTAAACTGAAGAAACAAAAGAAATATATATAGCCCCAAAAACCTTTGAAATGAAGAAACGAAACAAATATATATAGCTCCAAAAACCTTTGAATTGAAGGAAAGAAACAAATATATATAGCTTCAAGAAGATTGTATGAATGAAAAAGATAAATATGCAAGTTAACTATCCAAGATTATTACCAATTAGTATAAAATGTACTAGACGTCAGAACACAAATAGCAATCTTGTTTTTCTTTTGAAATCTTTCCAGAAACCTCCACACATGATTGATACTATAACACACACTTTACTTTTACCAGAAATCCGCCAAGAAGAATCAAACGCGTTAAGAGCCGCCAATCTAAAGAAATAAAAATAGTGAACGACTGGTAAACAGATGATGAACTTTGTTTCGAAAATAGTCTTTTAGATTCTTATTTGAAATGCTGTTCTTCGTCTTATAGCGTACAGTATTCTTATAGCATCAAGTATGCCATTTTGAAAATATTTCTATTATTTAGAATCAAAAGAACTGATTTAGACGGCTGAAAATTTTTATATTTGAAATCTTGAATAATAAAGGATGTTTTCGCAATATAATAGTGCTATTTTCTTGTCATCGTACGAACTAGTGCAATACTATTCCAAGCTTTAGTTATCCAAAATCTAGTTCAATACTATATCTGACGGAATTTCAAATAGCTTTTAAAATGCGAGAAATAAAGTGTATTTCTATGAAAGAGGACATTGTAAATAAAAAGAATGTTAATATATTAGTCGATATTTCTTTTAATTTCTGAAAAAGCAGTTCATGGAATTCTGGTAGAAAAAGTATATTTAATATATAGAGTAATTTTATGAAATTTTCTTTGTAAATTTCATGATGTGAATAGTTTTCAATTGATGTGGTGGTGATTATGCATTGACAAACTAAATAAAAAAAAATAATGCTACAAAGAAATGCGAAAAAATTACTCTGAAAATATTTTTGCCGGTTTTTGAAGGTTATTTTAATTTGTATCGAGCTGTTTAAAAGAAAATTACTTAATTATGTTTCAAATAATGTTTGAGATTCAGTAACTTATAATAATATATGTAATTCATCGAGAAGTTCCCTAATTTGAATCACAAGTAAATATTTTTTTTTCGTCATTTATGTGGAACAATATTTTAAAATTGTAGAACTATTAAGATTTAATTTAAATTTTAAAAGATATACTAATTAAACTTTCTTTCTTTATTTCAATGTAATTTGTTTTTTAGACTCGTTGTATTAATAACATCTTAGAAAGATACAAGTTTTTTTTTTTTAAATATGAAACCGGTTTCGTTTTTCTAGAAGTTTAGAACTGTGCTATTCTTTTATGAGACAAACAGAAAAAGAATAAGCTTTGTAATATTTATGTAAAATATTTTTTAACCTCAAAATATTATCTAATTTAAATCATGGAATAGACTAGATGTGTTTTTGACCATTTTCTACGTCAAATCAATAACTCTAAACAGAGTAGCGAGTTTTCTCAATTAAAATCAAGGTGTAGTCTATGGCATAATATTTTGGATGCAATCATTCAAAGGCGATTTTTAGTTATTTTCGTAAATCATGGATTCCTAAAAAAATAAAAAAGGATGTAAGATATTTCCATTTTGTAAAAGTTACCTCTAGTAGAAGTGCATCAATTCTTGTGAAAGAATTGATTTAAGTTCTGTTTAGGTGTCAGGTTACTTGCTGAAGCTTTTCTACAAAAACAAGGCAAAGATGCCAGCAGAAACTCCAAAAGCAAGCACACGCCCTATCAGAGGACTAAAATTAGCCCTAGTTATATTAACCCTTTAAGTGGTACAAAAAATGCATTTTTGCAGCGTTCAAATGATATTAATTGGCATTAAAATTGATACTATCATACTGTTGCCTTCGTTCGATGATAAAAATGGATTTTTCTGATAAATGTACAAAAGAGTAACACTAAATAATAAAAAAAACCCTTAAAAATGAAATTTTAGGATTAAATTTTCATCATTAAAAAATGAATTCAGCGGAAATAAATGAAGAACCTGTAGTATGTAAGTATGTCTCAAGATATGATAATAGTTTATTTCATAATATATTATTAAAGCAAAATTTCCATTTATATTGTCACTAAAATACCAATTAATTAGACTAATGAAATTAGTTTTGAACAGAAAGCGGAAGGAATGAGAAGAATCCTCATATTTTTTTTCTTTTTAAAACTCCAAAAAATGTTTTAATCTGTATACATTTTCAAAAACCTTCAATAATTGCTCTTCTTTTGATTGAATTATCAAATTATAAGCCTTCTTTTCTAAGATTAAATATATTTAATGATACTTCTTAAATAATTACAACGATGTCCTAATCTTTTGATTCATTCTATCATCTGCAAGAAACAGTCAGGAAAGAAACGTCAGAATGAGTAACTGTCACATATCTCCTTTTTTATTTACCGAAGCCTTACTACTCAATCTGCCCAGAAGCGCTTTAGCCGCATGTAAACCGGATCGTACATTATATATCTCAGTTTCCTCCGTTTATGGATTGTATATCCAGGCCATTGATTATCGACTTCTTTTGTATGCTATCCGGAAAATTTAGTTATTTTTTGCGTTTACTGAATGATACCAAACAGTCAAGCACCGATAACTTTGTTTTGTTATGCGCATAATACGCTTATGAAAGAAGGTTGACTAACAAAGATATCGTATTAAAAGCAGGTTTCAATAATGAAGCCTTTAGTTAGTTGATGAAAATAGTAGTCTTTTGTGTGATGAAACTTAATTAACTTCCTGAAAAGTTGATACCTTATTAAAACAAGTGGTGTTAATAGAAAGTAGTTTTTCAATAGGAAGATAATGATATGAAATAGGGTAAATTAAAATCAATGTAATTATTATTAGAAGATTCATAATTGAAGAATGAATACCTCCTTCTTAATATCGCGGTAATTTATATTTACTTAATTTATATCTTCTTTTATATTGTTAGTTGGATTTTATCTGCTGTTGTTAAACACCAACCTTTCCGATATTAGTTAGTTAAAATTATTAGCTTTTAAGAGGAATAACGGTGATTTATAATTAATCTGAATCTAGAGCGTTTAACCTTTTAAAATTATAACAAAAGAACTTTTTAAAAACATTGACTCATCTTTATCGAGAAATTTGCATTTATAAATACCACATAATATTGACGTTACATAATTTTATACTCTGCGTATGATATATGCATAAGAAAACTTGTGGTGGATTAGCTGGTCGTCAAAGACAGCTACTTTTGAATAAAGCCATTAAGAATATCCTGACTTGAAGTGGAGCTTTGAACAGCCTTAGGTTTCAAGTTACGAATATAGTTGGATAAATTATTTATTAGAGGTAAACATATATACAAAACAATGTACGTACAATAATTGTTTGCTAGATTGCATTTTGAGTGTGAAGAAGTATAACATTGAAAGGCAAAGAAATTTATTCAAGTTTAGGGTGTGAAAAAGTATCCCTTGCTACTTTCCCAAATATAAGCATTTTTCATCTTAAGCTCTTGACACCTCGTAAAGATTTTCTCTATGGTTGGATAAAATATTAATATCTGGAAACCAAACTTCGCTGAATAGTTTTTTGTAAAATCGTGTTTTTTCGAAGAAAATATTTAGATTAGCATAGCATACTGATTGCATATAAATATTTCCCAATCGTGACTGCACATAAACTGGTTATTTAAATCAAAAAGAATCATGAATATACTTAATTTAACATGTTATTGGAGTTGGTTAACACAATAATTGCATTGTTTTTATTGGATATGAGCTGAAAGTATTAGTATTCAGATGATGTCATATAGCGCCATCTCACAAAATTTTCCGGTACAGAAAACTACCATCCTTTGACAACAACGAAAGTACCACAACAATTTAGGAGATGGCGCTATATGATGTTGTCAACATGAAAGCAGACAGAAGAAGTCTCTAAAATATTGTCTGTAAAATCGCGTTTTTTGAGGAACAACCTATATAAACAATGTTAAAAAGCAAAACCTTATGCAAATAGTTAGAGTCGTATCTGGGATACACGATAAAATTTATATATATGCAAGAATTGCTCGTCTAAAGTTAAAATTTAGTTATTGCTAAATGTTATTCAACTTTCCATAACTTAATATAACTGCAATTTCACGTGGCATTATGCAATCAACTTATCAAAGATAATATCTGCTTGTTTTTATTTTACTTTGTTTTCCCTTTTGTGTCAAGCTTTTAATTTACTTGACCGAACATTAAGATAACAAATCGGATGTAGAATATTTAAATGATATATTTTGAAGTCCATCTTCCATGAAATGACAGTATATTTTACTCTCGTTAATCTGAATGTTTTATTTCATCACTCACTGATTTTTTTAAACACATGCTTGCATATTTATACATTTGTTGGATTAATATCACTGAAATAATTAAAGTATTTTACTATCAGCTTTCATTTCAGTATCACCATTTAAATTAAACTGGCAATGATTAATTTCTTTCTCAATCAACTGTAAAAATAAAATGATGAAGTTTTCATTGGAAAAGATGAATGGAATGGCTTTGCTAATTAATTTTGGAATTATATTTACAGCTTGAAATTTTAAGCAATGATGGCTGACATAATAATTAACTTTGACGAAGATAAATGGAATTTCATTACATTTAACAAATAAAAAAAATAAAAAAAAACTTATCACCAAACGCAGTCTCCTCTAAATTTAATAACTTTTAAAATCTATTATACTTTTCTCATTAAAGTTGTGAGATGACATATTAAATATTGAAAAAGAATAATCGCTTATTTCATTGAAATATTAATTAAATAGAGTTACATCCTTAATTAAAATACTGCATCGTAAATATTTTTTCCTTATATTTATAATTTTTTTAAACTTATAGGAAATTATATTTCTTACATATTGTCAAGAAGATACGCATTAGATTTATAAATTGTACTGATATACAAGGTGGTTATAATTCAAGTTCCACTTTGAAATGGTCATAAATGGGAAACTACTGGACCAAATGCTATCAAACTTAGTAATAATTTAAAGAATGTCATGGGAATTTCTTTTCTGTCAAAAGCAAGTTCAAAAACTCACCTTCAGGGGCGAAATGGCCTGCATCAATATTGTTAAGCAAAATAGGATATAAAAACATCGGTTTAAAATGTTTAATCAATTCTGAAACGAGGAGTGTAAAACCGTGTGTTGCGTTATCCCAGAAACACTGTTTAAGGTGATAATCTGAACAGTTTGGCGAAAATGAAAGGCGCGATACATCGATATGTGCGTAACCTTCCTCCTGATATACTAAGAAATACTGTTGGGAATGAAGTAATGCGATTTAACTTGGTTTCAGAAAATGGTTGATGCCACATTGAACATGATTTGTAACACGTTTTAGAAACAAACACATTTTAAACCGATATCTACATGTCTTATTTTGTTTAACAATATTGCATACAGGACCATTTTCCCCTGGTGGTGAGTTTTTAAACTTTTTTTGGCAGAAAAGAAATTCCCATTGCAGTCTTTAAACTATTACCAAGTTTGATAACATTTGGTCCAGTAGTTTTACTTTTATGACTTTTTTAAAATGGAACTTTAATTATGACCACCCTGGACCACCCTAGATTCAATTTTTCAAGCATGAACTGGAAGAATGTAAAGGATTGTATCTGTTTAATTACTAATTTATGTCTTCCGTATCATAGAGGAGTGTGTGTAATTAAACAGGAACGTTGTCGGAATTATCGAAATTTGAGTTCCAGGAAAGAAAACAATTTTGATGTCTTGAGATAAATAAATATCCTGACTAATATAATATATAATATGGAAAAAAGGTACCATTTTTATTTCGTAATAGCTTATCAAATTTTTGCTGCGATGCAATATTTTTCTAGTTCATGATTACAAATCGTTACGTTAAAAAAAATATTGATTAAACATACTTAAAAATTAATATATTATATGAGTATAGTTTAAATAATTGTAGTGAGCTTACTTTCATTTACTTTCATTGTTACGTTAAAAAAAATCGGAATAAAAATACTTCAAAATTAACATATCATGTGAGTGTAGTTAAAATAATTGCAGTGAACTTTGTTTCATTTATTTTCATCGTTACGTTAAAAAAAATCGGAATAAAAATACTTAAATTAGCATATTATGTGAGTATAGTTAAAATAATTGTAGTGAACTTACTTTCATTTTAAGACACTTAAAAGATATTTAAAAATTTAAATGACACACAATTTTAAAATTTTAAATAAATACATCACATTTTTCACTGTAATTAGACTTTTAAAAATATACTATATAAATATACTTTTAAAATAACACATTATATTTAAAAACAAACTATAATAACATTTAAAAATATACTAAAAACTGACTTTTAAAATAACACATTATATTTAAAAACAAACTATAATAATATTTAAAAATATACTAAAAACAGATTTTTAAAATAACACATAGATTTAGCAAATTTCAAAATATCGTAAGTAATGTGGTGTAAGATTTAACATAAGAACAATAAAAAAAATTATTTTTCTGTGTGAAACAAATTTAGATTATAATTAAAGTGATATGGATAAGTTTATGAGAAAAAGTGGAAAATACGTCTTTATATCAAAGGAGATCCGTGTTACTACAATTTTTAAAGTCAAAGCATCAGCATACTGTTTTCCAAACTCGTATACATTATACATTTCAGTGATCAATGGAATATCCCCCGTTTTATCAGATTCAACTTGAGACATTCTTTTATATTTTTATCAGGTAAAAATTGTCCAAAGTGGCATCATGAATTATTCGCTGGATCTGTCGATAATGAGAGAGCTAAGTCTTCATTGCAAGGTCAAATGTCTTCTATTGGCTTGATAAGAAAGGTGAATGAATATGATATCGAATCGTGTAGATCATTTTTATTCTGTGTAAATATAAATTAAATTATATTTAAGTTAATATTAACATGTTTTGTGAAAAGAGGAAATAATACGTGAACACATATCAGAGGAGATCCTGATTACTACATTTTTAAAAAATCATTTCATCATCCTATTGACTTCTAAAATTACATAAATTACATTTCTGTAATCAGAGGAATATCCCCTATTTCATGAGAATAAACTTAAATTAATTTTTCCCAATTATCCATTCTGACAGCACGGATTATTTGCTGGATATATCGGTAATGTGAAAGTAAAATCTTTATTACTAGGTCAAATGTCATCTATTGAAGTGATGATAAATTTGAATGAACAAGAGATCAAATCTTATTAATCATCTTTATCTAATTATGTAAATAAATAAGAAAAGTGATATAATACAAATCCTCTTATATTGCTTCAAAAAGTACTACTATTTGATACTTTATTATTTACTCTGTTTTCAAGTTGTTCTAAATTCATTTATTTCGACAATGCATCTATTGCGTCAACTCCCTATATGTACTGTAGCGCCCTCTGGAGTCCAACGTCAATGTCCATCAAAAATTCATGAAAACAGTCTTCGCTTCTGTTCTCAGCCAAGAAAAGAAAAAAGACTTGTCGAAAGCTGTGATATTGTTTCTTTGTGCAGTTAGTCTCACAGTAAGGAAAAGAGATTTACAGATATTTTACAAGGCAAGGACCACAATCTTGAAGACCGTTTACTGATTTCGTGATGAAATTGGCGACGTTGGCGATAGAAATGAAGATTCTATAATGCACAAGAATTTTGACTAAATTTTCATCCAGAAATCACAGATCCTTCTAGAGAATGATACAATATTCCAGACACATATAAGCGGGAAGAGGTGTAAACGAGTCGACAGAATTAATTATTTATTTGGAATGAAATCGTGGAATGACCTCTCTTGCAGCAGTTTGATCAAATTTGTACTATATTGTTGTTTTTCTGCTTGCGTGTGTAGTATTATTTTCTAGAAATGCTGTTTTTGAGTTTGTTTCTGGTCGTTTTGATGCTTGTGTTTCGTGTGGAAAGACCACCCCTTAACATGCTTGTTGGATTTTTCACCGATGCACAAAAGACACAACTGATACTCACTATTTTTCACCAGCGAGCTATAAATTAAAATAAAAATTCAATTTACTTTATAAATGCATGCTCTATTATTTAATTCTCCAAATTTTCTAAACTATAATTACAATATCTTTCATTTAAAGATATTTTTGAAGATTTAAAATTCTGTCGATTCTTGTCTTTTATTCAGTCCTATATAGGTATCTAAAAATAAAAAAAACAGTTCAAAATTTTACTGCAAAAAGGAATTTTTTACATATTTATCTGAATAAAATATCATTTTAATTGAAAAATTTTAGTCGTGAATTTTATTTTATGAATTTTTGTTGAATTATATATATATATATTTGGTTTAATATGTGTGGTTATAGGTGTTTTCCTCTGATTAGTATTAAGTTTCAAGATTGAATTTCCCATGATTATGATATTCACTCAATGTTTAAAAATATCAGACAGATTAACATCAGATGTAAGAGATTTAGGCATAACTGAAATAAAAACATCGCAGCCAACATTTCGCAGTTTCTCTTTACTGCAGAACAACCTGTTTTATTTGAATAAATTATAAATATAAATAATAAAAATTTTTTATTAGTGTGTTAAAATGATTTTTATATTATTTATTAAACACTTTTTAATCTTACATTTTGGTTATGTTCCTATAAATATAAGAAATTCTTGAAATAAGTTTTTCCTAATTTTGATATCAGATGAGACCACTTCAAATCTAAATTTAATCCATTTATTGAATTTTACAAACCATACCTGAAGTATTAAATTACTTTCAACTAGAACATACAAGTAAAAATATTTCAGAACTCTATTTTATTCAGAATGTAAGTTGAAAATTCATTCCCGGATTTTAAGCTATGTTAAACAAATCAAATCAAATGCATATTTTTTTTAACAAAAAAATGAATTCGTTATTTTTTTTCACTATCACCATATTTGAAACTATTTTGAAAAAAAAAAAAAATTGTTTCTCTTCTTTGAATCCCAATATCCATATAGATGTTTATTGACTGCCATTGAAGATATTCAAATTTAGAAAGGAAATGATAACACGATCCTATTAGAAAGGATGATTTTGATCCATTATTGTCAGAATGGACTGCAATTCTAAGAAAACAGTGATGCTATCTTAATAGTTCAATTTTTGCTATTTATATTTGATTTTCTAAAAACTTAAAAACGTGTTATTTCATAAAAACCTTTTAATATAACAAAACAGACTGCAGATAATAAGAAATTTATTCTAAAGAACAAAATAAATTCCGTAAATTTTATAAAGACATATATATTTTTAAGAAATGGAAGCCATTAAGCAATATAGTTTTGTAGGAAAATAAGAAAATATAATTTAATTATTTGAGAAATTTCGTTTTATCGCGTAAATGTGTACATGAGGGTGGTATTAGGTTTTATTTTGATCCAAGCGAATGTTGATCTTGAAATTCCCAATTATTATTGCGATTGTAAAATGAATTAAAATGAAGTAATGGTATGTAAAATTTTAAATCCCATATCCGAAAATCAAAAGGATGCTGTGTAGTAGGTGTAAGATAAAACAGACCATTAAGTTAAATAACAAATAACGACTTTTTATTCAACATTAAAGCACAGGCAGTAAACACAGTCGAAGCATTGACAATAACATAGTTTCCTGTAAATAGCAGCATACTAGCAAAAAAGCGGCACTAAACGACGGTTATAACCAAAAGCATTCAAAGAGAATATCCAGGAAAGAGATTTGATATAACTATTCACGCCTCTCGAACATCTGCTACTCGCCTTTGACTACTTGTTGAAGCTGAGATACGACTGCTGATTCGCAATTGACTCGGTAGTAAACTAAACACTGATTGATTACACAGACTAATTTCCGGCCTTTTATCGCCTTTGTGAAAGAATAAAGAAAATTCTAGAAAGATTGTTATAACTTTTAATGGATCTATCAGCAAGACTTTTGTTCTTTTGAGAATATTCTTGACTTTCAAATCAAACAATTCGTGACAAAGTTGCTAAATATTCGCCAAGGCAACAAATCATTGATTCTACATCCGTTAGAACTGTATTTAAAAATGTATTCTTTACTATAAAATTAACTGCACAGGAAAGGAGCATTACAAATTTATAACAATATATGTATCAGACGTATTAAAATCCACAGCATTTTTTTTAAACTTTCATTTCGTAGAAAATATACTACTCTTAAGTGTAATTAAAAACGACATTTAGAATTTCATTGGAATCAAATTTATTTAAATCAGTATTGTCGAATTCTCAATGAATTTTGAGCTTGTCTGTATATACTGACTTGTATAGTTTCAAATTATTAAAAGCAATTTTCATATTTCTTTTAGATGCTGTAATGAAAGCATTTGATCGTTGATATAACATTGCTATTTAGTTTCGAAATAAACACTTCTTATAGGTAATTTTATTTATTTCAAAAAAAATTATTGTTAATTTCTTCATTTATAATAATCAAAATTCAAATTTTCAATCAAATATTCCGTATGAAGGAAATCGAGCAAAATTCATGTGTGATATAAAAGCTAGTTTTCATCTATGATATTTATATTTCAATCATGATTTTTCATCCATGATATTTTTCAAAACTAAAAGAAATTTTTGCTTATACAAATTAAAAACTTTCTTCAATGATAATGATTCAATTAGAAATTTTTTTTGCTCAAATAATTTATTATTAAAAGAATTGCTTGTATTATTTATTACTAGCCGCCTTTGGCGACCAGCCGGTTCGCCAGTATTACCGCTCGCTACAATTTTCAATTAAATATTTCAAATAACTTGTCTCTTAATATCTTCTCAAACAAAACATTTTTAATTTGATAGTCACACCAAGCTTATACTGTTGTTTAAATTGTTTCGTTCAATTTACTATATATATTTTCCTAATTTCTTGTCATTTCCGGTAAAACTTCAACTTTAATTTAAAGTAGAAATGCTGAAATTGCAATTAATGTAAAGATATTTTTCAATGAAATAAAACGTTTTATTTTATAATTTTTACCGTTATTTATTTATTTATTATTATTATTATTGAATATAAGTACTGCAAACAGAATCGCTCGGTATTTAAGTCTTATGTGATCTACAAAATATTTTTCATAATTTATGTAATATCTCAAAGAATAATTCAACAAAAATTTCTCAATCTGCATAAAATTCAGTTTTTAGTTTTGCTTTCAAAAGGATTGAAATAATAATATTTTGTTCCAACCTATAAATATATTTCAAAAATTATGAAGTCTAAATTTAATGCAGTAAGGTATAATATTCTGAGAAATATTCTGGACCCACCAAATTTTAAATAAATGAATGAATGAATGTTTCTATTTTCCACGATCAACTAAGACTGATTTATGAAGTTTTAAATGTTAAAAATTTAGAAAAACTCAACATTTTCATAATCTTAGGCCAATTAATCTTGAGAAATCAGCGCTCTGATTGGCCTATTTTCTTTGAAATGCTCGATGGAAAATCTAAAGTTATCCTTTTTTTATTAAATAGTGATAATTAAATTTTCATTAATCAGTCAGTTTAAGTGATTGATTTAGTTGATTGGAAATTAACTCTTTTTATTTAAAATATTAGTGTTTCAAGAACATTTTGCTAATCGTGATTTCCACAGCACAAGCTTTATGTAAAATCAAAAATTCGTTATTTATGAGAGCATTTATTGAATCAAGTTACATAAAATATAATCATTTTCCATTTAGACCATTTTAGCAGATCTGTATTTATTACTAATTGTTTACAAATTCGATGTATGACCATGATTTGAATGGATATTCTGTTCATTTTAAACCAAACTTGCTTAAAAATATAACTGATTTATTGGATTAATAATATAGATAGTGTAAAAGATCATAAAATAATTTTTCATAAGTTTTTTTTTAGAAAAAATAATATTTCATATCTGTTTCATTTCCTACAGACACGTGCTGAAAATTATATTTTTGCAGATTTCATTTTCAAAATGATTTAATTTATTTTTAATTGGAGCTTTAATAAATGTGATGACAACACTTTAGCTTTTTTCTATTTTCCCCCATGAATGCGAAACATGCTCTTGCAGCTTAAATTTTATTTTTATTTTGTACGAAAAAAATTGTTGAAAAATATGCTTAATATATTTATTTAAAAATTAATTAAAAATAGAAACTTAATTTTAAAGTTAAAATATTGGTATTATTTAAAAGATAAATTTTTGATCTTTAACTTGATGTTAAAATCTTTTTTGTGCGATAATATTTTCGGAAGTTATAGAGAAACACGCCAAAATTTCGCTTAATTTTTAAATAAATAAAATTATAGTTAAAAATTCGAAAAATAACCCCTAGGTGCACATTCCAGGCCTCCAAACGTATACATGCGCCAAATTTGGTAGCTGTAGGTTGAATGGTCTGGCCTGTAGAGCGCCAACACACACACACGCACACACACATTGAGCTTTATTATAAGTATAGATAAATCGAAACTTCTGAAATGGAATTTTTGAAAATATTATCGAAGCTGTTGAAAGAGTTCTTATTTAAATAACCAATTAAAAGATAGTTTTAAAGTTTTTTGTAAAACTAACATTAGACAATTTTCACGCTGTTTACATTAAATTTTCAATTTTTACGCTGTTTGCATTAAATCAATTTTTCGGATTATTGCAGAAAAGAAAAATAATTTAAACCGAATTTATTTTATGTTAATCACTTACTACCTTCATTATAAAACTGCTATCAGACAAAATATTTATTCTTAAAATAAATTTTAAAACAAAAATATTTACTAATTGCACCGAGTTCGCCAATTTTTAATCCATATGAAAATCAATTGCAATTAGATACTCCACCAATGTACAATTGCTTTTGCTCGCTATCCATTCTCTGTGGAGAACACTTTAATAATGTTCCCAGTCAGATTCAGTAAAAAAAAATCTAATCCACATATTTTGCAAATTTTTATTTCATTGAAAGGTCATGATCCTTAGGAAAGTCATCATGTGTACCTTGCACTTTTGGCTTCTATATTTGAGATATTTTACAAACTAAATCTTAGACAGAACGCAGAACCTCAACAACTGCATACGTTGATTTCGGCAATTTGAAAGTATGCCAATTCGTATGCTCTATCATTATTTTGAAATTGTAAATTAAGAGTCATTTCTTTTATTTTGTTACGATACATTTAATAAGAAATAGTTCGTGTTGTATTAATCAGTCGTCAATATTATCATTCAAAATAAGATTAATTCAGCCATAACAATCAACTTTATTGTGTTGGATTATATCTCAATACAATATATTACAATAAGCAAAAGTAACGATCGCTTAATAATTATCTTTATTATTAAAATTTCTAACAGCATTGTCAAAGAGCAATCTGATTGGTTAATTATATTATAAATTCATGAAGATATCAAGTTAGCGGCGAATATTGAAGAAATCGGTCCAGTTGAATAGGTTCAGGCTCTTTCAACGTTTCATTTTGCAGTACTTATAAAAATAGAGAGAAAGGGAAAGGTTTGGAATGTTTGACAGATCTAAAAGTCGTAAATTTTCTTTGAAATTAAAATGATCAAAATAGGTTTAGTGGTGCTGGCTGGCCAATTTTGTTCCAGGACTTTCTTATTGAGAAAATGTTGTGAAATAATGTTCTTATTTTCTGTTTCACTCAAAATAGAGTAGAGGAAGACCAGCGACCATTATCGACATAATTAGAGACCATTTATCTTTCAGATTAGCGACATCGGATAGGTAGTTACAGCTAGGTGACTGATTTATTGGTTTTTATTTATCATTTTAAATACAATATACATTGTGCTTACACACTTTTTTATTTTAATAATAACAAAAAAAAGTTACTAAATCGTCTCCACGTGATTATAGTTACGCAACTTCTTAAGCCTATTCTGAATCACAAATTCCCGTTATTCCTTTTTAACGAAACAAAGGTCCATACAGGAAAATAAATACGGAAACCTTTCAAAAGACATTCTCAAAATAAAGTCAATCGTTTCTAGAAGTCCAATCCGTTTGCTGTTCGTAAGCCGTTGGTACACAAAAGAATTCTAACAAAAATAATACACTGAAGGAGGTCTATCGTCTTCCCATTTAATCAGAACGAATTTTCCAGGAGGGCCTATTGAATTGGTAGCAGGTGTTTTCCTGACATTATTTCTAACAATGATAAGATCTTCTGATTCCTCTGGATGATTCCCTTCATTGTTATCATTTCTAACTTAGTTGAGGGTTACCACAAAAGAAATCTTTATTGGTCTCCTGGCGACTTTTGGCGATAAGAAAATTAGCCATGCTTAATATCAAATATAACTCCTAGGCAAAACTTGATGGTGGTTTCCTCTAAAATGTATTTTTAGCAGCAAATTATGATCAATATAAAACCCTAATATTTTAATAAACTCAGTTTTTATTCTCTTTATTGATTTTATTATATTAGGATTAATTCCCGTGTTTACATAATATCATTAAAAGTATAATCATGCATGCAATCTGTTTTCTAATTACACGTTGTATTTCGTGGTATTTTTTTAACTACTTATTCTTGAAGCAAATATCACAGATAACGAAATTGAATTTTTCTTTCTTGACTTTAAAAATGGAAGAAAATCCGGCGACTGAATAGTAAATGAAACAGAGTCAATTGTTTGAATCTCTCTGTAATAATGTAAACATTTTTCAAAAAAAAATATGAATTTGAAATTTAAAAAAACATTTCATAGTTATATTTTCGCAACTAAATAGGTAATTTGTTGTATTTATAAAGATAATTTTCTTGCATAAATACTTTTGAAAAAATACAACAAAGTCTGGTTTTACTTTTATTTTGTTAAAATTTTAAATAAAACTTCGCTTTGAGGTGCATATTCGTACTCTCCAAAATATATTTGTGCAAATATTGATAGCTATAGTTTAGACTGACTTAAGTGCAGAACGTCAAATCATAGGCATACGCATATTCCGTTATCTTTAGTAGATGTTTAATAATGAAAAGCCGTATAATATGTTCTACCACACTTCACAAAGGCATTTTTCAAACTGAGAAAAACTACTCAAGGGAATTACCAGAAAGCAACCCGGACGTGGAACCCTCGGATTTTCTTTTATTCGGACTCATAAAGAAATTCTTCGGAAGTCAAAGGTTTAAATCTGAAGATGACTTCAATTTTGACAGCATCTGTTCTCATAGCTGAGACTGGCTTTTCAAATTGATCTATAGCTGGAATAAATGTTCAACAAAAATTGTGTTTATGTTGAAAAGTAAAAAGTTTGCAACATTTTCCTTTTCTTTTTATAGGTTCATTCATTGCTTTTTTTATTGTTGTGTTTAAAATTGCGTGAGTTATTTATTGATACCCTCTTTTATTTTTTAACTGTTATCAGACAACGAGGGCTACCTTCAAGTCCCTACAACACTTCAGAATGAACATTATAAAAGTGAGAAAATATTTAACTCTCATCTTTAGATTCAATCACAAAAAATTCAAACTCAAAACCTGATATCTTAAAAACTTATAATATATTACTTTGTAATTTTGTATATATGTTATCTTACGTATTCTAAAGGCAATGAAATATGATATAACTTTGAACTGAGTAGTTTTTGTTTTAGAGCTGTCTAATGTAATTTTCAACTACGAATTTTGTGAAATTTTCAATACCGAGATACTCGATTTGTTATAACTTTTATGAAAAGGCATATATTTCTTAGATTCTAGTTCATTCCCTTCATCACAGATTTAAGTATGTTTTGCATAAAAATAATTGGAATATATGCAATAAAATTTTTTGTAGAGTGTTTTACTTTTTGCTGCAAATTTCGCTATTTTTTTACCCAAATTGACACATGTTACAGAATCTCAATTGGCACAGAATTTCCCGATCAATCTTTTTCATTATTTTCAATCCCATTGATCCAGAAAAATGAACTTAAATAGCTCATTAGAGGGATTTTTTAAAATGTTGTCTCCGTAGGTAGACGGATACCTTAAGGACAGCAAAGAAATCTGTAGGACGCAAGTCTGGGGCAGCATGTTTTGGGGCAAACATGTACGTTATAAAAACATCAAAGCTTCGTTATTTATGAAGCAACAAAGGATGGGACACGCAACAAGAGAAAACTCGTAAGAGGTCCGTAACAGATAGGCCAAAAAACACAAGAAAATCCGTGACTTGTCCTTAATGTATTAAAACAAGATACTTCTGCAAATCTTGCCGAATACTGTTGCGAAAGGAAATATGCTTTACCAAATATCACACTCTAAAGCATTATTCAAGTATGTGAAATAAATACTAGTTAAAATGTAAAAAAAAATCTTATATAATAAATGCATGTTGTACTTGTTATTGCTTATCCTCAAAAGATCTAACATATGTCAGATCAGCTCCAGTAGGTTGTTGTTTGCTAAGAAATCTATAATAATAATTGGATCAGATTTTAAGTCTCCCTTAGAAAGTCTTAAGTCTTATGCAACCAGAATGCGAATACATACATGTATAAAATATATACTAATATTTAAGAATGCTTAATGTAAATATAATACCAAATGCAAATTAAAAATAAGCATGTATGCATCTTATTGCTTGCCAAACATGCTTCTGGAGCTTTAGAAAATGCGCGGGCAATGGGAGCGTGTTGATCAAACAGAGCGCCGTATGCAATGTGTTAAGAAATAAAGATTTATTCTAAAAGAAAAATTCAAAACTTGTAACTAGATTTGGAGAGGCTTTAAGAAACCATATCTGAACTGTCTCCTTGCCAAATTTCATATTTGTAAGTAGAATGGATATATCTGAACAAGTACATAAAAACATTTCTTTTCATAGGATTTTGGGTATGGACACACGAATAGAGCAATTTCTTTTTTCATGTCTAAAACTATTTTGTGTGTGTGGGGGGGGGGAGGGTTCTGGTTTGAAGAGATAAATATTATTTTCACATCTGAAATATTACTACACTTATATCATATTCTAAATCTTTAAGAAAACTCTTACTTTCTTAAAGATTTTTAATTAGACGGTGAAGGGGGTCGCACAAATAAAACAAAAAGAATTCATATCGTATCAACTTGAGACCAAAGGCAGACCTGTTTTACCTTCCCCAGAATATTCTTTGGTGTTTCTTTGATGAACTAAAAATTAAAATGATTGAAAGTCCCCAGGACATTAGCGTATTATTAAAGACATGGGTTCGCCCTTACTTTAAGCTATTGTAACGGATTTTTTTTGAAGCCACCTTCTCTTTGAAGAGGAATGCTTTTTAACAAAGCAGGTGATGAGTACAATCTCATTAATGGAAGAAGGATGCTCTTCTCCTTTTCTTTTGAAAAGGAGGTTGAATGAAATCTAAATCCTATACATTAAGCATGTTGACTCTTCTTCTGCAAGAACAAATAAAAGGAAAGCAGATGGATGGAGAACTGTGAAATTTAGTGGCGCAAGAGTCAAACTTAGCTAAAATGCTTCAGTCCTATTGTTAAAATATTAGAAATCATGTGTAAGAAAGAAGTTAAAAATTATTATACCAAACGATATATGAAAAGAATTATATTGAGAAACTGAATTCCTCTCGTTAAAAAGTTGAAAAATGTTATGAGAAAAAATGGAATGGAGGGGATGTGAATTTTAGTGGAGCAAGTGTCAGTTTTGGCCAAACTGCACCACTCTTGCAGTTAAAATATTAGAAATCATGGGTAAAAAACTATGTTAAAAGAATTGTACTAAACGAAATTTAAAAATAATTACATAGAAAAACTGAATACCACTCATTGAAAGATGTTATAAGAAAAAATGATGTAGGAATGTGAATTTTAGTGGAACAAGAGTCAACCATGGCTAAACTGCTCTAGTCCTATTGTTAAAATACTGGAAATCATGGGTAAGAATCTATGTTGAAAATAATTGTGACAAAGGATATTTAAACAGAATATACATTGGAAAACTGAATTCCACTAGGTGAAAAGTCGAAAAATATTATGAAGGGATGTGAATTTTAGTGGAGCATGGCTAAACCATGTCAACCATGGCTAAACTGCTCCAATTCTGTGGTTAAAATATTAGAAATCATGGGTAAGAATTTACGTTAAAAACAATTGTTAAAAAAAGTATATTGAAAAACTGAATTCCACTCGACGAAAAGTTAAAAAATGTTATGAGAAAAAAAATGAATGGAGAGATGTGAATTTTATTGGAGCAAGAGTCAACCTTGTCGAAACTGCTCCAGACCTATGGTTAAAATATTGAAAATAATGGGTAAGAAACTATGCTAAAAATAATTGTGCCAAAGGATATTTAAAAAGAATTACATTGGAAAATTGAATTCCCCTCCTTGAAAAGTTGAAAAATGTTATGAGAAAAAATGGTAAAAACTGAATATATCCGCAAAAGTCAATGGTCCTTGAAAACTGAAAAAAAATATTTTCATGGGGATATGTTCTCACTTACTATGGCATTATTAGTTATGAAGATTTACAGAAATGAGTCACTGATTATTAAAATTTGGGCACTCAATCAATATATGATTGTCATTAAAAACCGTATTTCAAGTAGGATATGCAGGTGCCCTCTTCTCCGTATAACAAATGTTTGCGCGTAAAACACGTGTGTCATACACGGATATGAATCAACTTAACATCATGTCCTAGTAAAGGCAAATCTGGTCACAAACCAATGAAATGAAAGCGGAACAATGTTTTATATTTAATGTCTTGCTCAAAATAATAAATTGGTCTTTCTATTTAACATCTTTGAACAATGCGAAATATTTAATATCTAGATTAAATATCATTATCTTGGTTTGCAAATTCAAAAATGTTAGTAATTTTATGAACTGGTTTTTATGACATGAAATGCCCGAAATAAAGAATTTTCTGTTTTTATAAATGATTTAACTCCATCCACTGATAGACCGCGACGACTTAAATGAAATATGTAGCAAAATATTACGTATGGACTATAATTTTTGACTGACTGATTTTGCAATGCATGGTCAATTGTGTAATATAAAGAGCGATTGCAATTTTGTATTTTATCAATATCTCAAAATTGATGAAATATATCGTTTGGAATTAATAGTAAGTAACATAATTAAAAAATATGATACAGAAAAAATCAACTATATTGAAAGCATACTGTTATAATCAATTTAAATGCTACAATCAATAAAACGATTTTTAATAATGAATGTAGAATGTTAAAATTTAAAGAAAATTAAATAAGTGAAATATTACCTCAAGGAATTTAATATTTGTGTTAAAATTCCAAGTATCGGCATTCGGCCTTTTATAAGCTTTTCTGATATGCATACATAGTACAACATTTTCGTGTATACCACGTTTCCTCCAATAGATAAAAGTGTTATCCAATATTTATTTTTCTTATAGTTCGATTTTTGGGAGTTTATAAGTATTAAGGGATTGAAAATAGCTGGTAAAATATATGAACTTCTTAACTTATTTTACCGAAATAAAAGTCTTGGGTTATTTGATATGAAATACTCGATTCAAAGAATTTTCCGTTTCTATAAATGAGTGACTCAACTTGATCTACAGATAGATCGTGATACCATAAACAAAACTTGTAGAGAAACAATACGCATGGACTACTGAATGCTTGACTTATATATTTCTTGCCTGCAGAATACGCATTAAATTCAATTTAAAAAAAATGATTGCAATTTTAAATTTCAGCCACATCACAAATTGATGAAATGTCTTTTGCAACTAACAATAAGTAACTTAAATAAAATAAAAGATGGAGAAAAAAAGTAAATTATATAGAGAGCATATTTATATAATCAATTTAAACTGTACAGTTCCCGAAGCAAGTTCTTAATACTGAATGTCAAGTGTAATAATTGTAAAGAAAATTGAATAAAGTGAAATTTTATAGCAGGGAATTTCCTAATTGTGTTAAAATCCCAAGTATCAGCTTTTAAACTTTTTTATTAAGTTTCTCTGATATGCATACAGAGTGCAATATTTTCATGTATAGCACATTTTCTTCCAGCAGCTCAAGGCACTATCCGATATTAACTTTTCTTCTGGATCGATTTTTGGGAGGCTTAGTAGATGCATGGTTTAGGGAATTGTAAATTATTCAGAAAATTCTTTACATCTACTTTGATAAAATAGAAAGTGCAATTCATTCAGAAAGTGCAAATCTGAAACACTTCATATACTATAGTATATGAAGTGTTTCAGATTTTAATAAATTCTACTAAAGTTTCTGATGGTACCAAACTGATAGTTCAGTATTGCTATTTAAATTCAGAAATCAATGCATTTTGTTGTAAAATGATGGTAAAATGTTATTTTGAAGCGTGTTTCTTTGTAAAAATTCATTTGAAATTTCTAAGAACTATGCATCATTTACTTTGATTTAATTATATCAGTTTGATAAGGTTAATCCTTTGAACTGTATACTTGTGAATTGAA
>JAPMOR010122514.1:39617-80780 GCA_026543865.1 Argiope aurantia | reverse complement strand
TCCCCTATCTTTCTGACTAGTATATGAAGATTAAGTTTATTTTTCTATGATGAGTAGGTTTCAGTATTAGATAAGCTTCAAATGCATTTCTTGATATTTTCTGTATTTACGAATAATATTTAACTTCAGAATGAAGCAATGTTGGAAATATATGCCAAATATAGTTCTCAAATGAATATTAATAAACTTTAAACGAAATGTAAAATAGGGAAATTCAACCGTTTTCAGATAGATGGTTCATTTAAATGTACATTTCAGCTAATTAATAACACATAAGTCAATAAGAGAAAATTTAACAGATGATAAATTTCTTACTATTTGAAATTAAATACTGTTCAAAGCTTTTGAATTTCCTTTATTAAAATAAATAATTCATAAAACCTAACAAAGTTATAAAAATGCATAATATCTCATATTTAAAAATCTTGTATTTACATTTACATGAAATCTTTATCTTTTCATACATAAATATAAACGGAAAATCTTGACTATAAAAAATGCATGCTATCAAAGATCTATACATACATTTTGTAGCAGAATAAAATTACGCAACATAAAGACGGATAAACAAATACAATTAATAAATTTTTTTAAAGATAAAATTTTTGTGTTAATATTTTTATTTGCACTTATTGTATATTTCTTTCTCCCAAATGTATCTGTGCTAAATTTAGTATCTCTACGTACAATGGCCTAACTTGTAAAACATACTGATAGATGCATATATATACATTTACATTTATTTTTAAAGAAAATCTTATTTTGTGAATTAAAATTTTTCGATTAAATTCTGAATATTCTACACTTTAATTTTTTAATAATATTAAATGAAAAATTTAAAGATACCTGTGAAATTTAAAGCATATTATGGATGAAAGTAAATTACAGAAATAGAAGTGAATGTTCAATCATTTCATTGTGAGGAAATAAAACGTCTCTTTAAAAGTTTCTATAAGGTTACTGCAAGAGTTTCTCCTGCAATGCAATAAGAGATGTCTGACTTTATTTCTTTTAATAAAGAAACTAATGTTCTGAATTCATTTGCTTTTGAAATCTTATATTGATCTTGACTATACTTCTACGAACTATAGGCTCATTGTGAGAAAACCAGGCTTTTTTAATAGTAAAATGCCTGCTACATACCCATTGTTTCCACGAAAAAAGAAATTGCTTAACAACGTCCGAAGCAATGGGCACATCGAAACATGCCTTCTAAAACATTTCATATAAACTAATAAACATTGAAACATTTTACATAAACTAATAATAAATATAATTAAATTGCCAAGAGATGTGAATCTACAATATGGGAACTGTAATGTTAACAGCCCAAGGAGATTATTTAAATAATTCTAATCAAGGGGGAGGGGGGGAGGATAAGATAGTCAAAGCTGGCAATTATCAAGGAGCCCTTCAGCTCTTGATAATTTGTAACCGTTGTATAAAGTTATTTAGTTTTATACTTTCATTTAATAACAGAGGACCGTGCAGTCAAATTATTAAAATCAAAATCAAATATTGATTAAATTAATTTTGGAACTTTATTCTAGTAATATTCCTAATTACCACTTACAAGTTATTCTTTGAGCAATTTTTTAATTCAAAAAAAATTTGGATATTTTCAGTTTTAAAAAACTGCTCCCTCCTTTTACAACATTATTTAGAATGTTTTAAAGAAAGTTGTCTTTTGTTTTTAATATTTTACTTAAAGTTAATTTTACATTTTAATGGTGCATTTTTTTTTTTTTTTTACATGTGAAATATTTAAATTGACTTTTTAGAAATGGACTTTCAACTGCAGTTTTTCAAAATTTGGTACTTAAAATTGCTGAATAAAAATTAAATTAAAATAGCTAAAGAATTTGAAGGGAGAAAGGTGCTTCGAGATTTTCATTACTTCTTATTGCATTATTAAGTTTAAAACGGCTCTGAATTCTTCTGAAATTTGAAATAATTCCATTGCTGGAAATATGAAGGAAAAAAAAAGCATAGTTAATCAGTAAAAATTTACAATAAAAGTGTAGATGTATATTATTGAAGAGTGTACTAGAACTTCATTCATTTCTTTTTTTAATAACTTATTTTACATGTAAGAACGATTTTTTTTTTAAAAAATTAAATTTCTGAAGAATATATAATACATATATTAATGTAAAAATTATTTTTTTTATTCTGATTTATTTTTTAACAGTAGTTTGGGTTATGGTTTAATAAATAGTGCATGTAAAAGAAAATTAAATAATTCAGCTAACATTTCCTTTAGATTTTCACAAATGCAAGTGATTAGTTAGCAAAATATTAATATACTTCTGTTTTAATAGGATGCTTCTTTTTGCACTGTGTACTTTCAATATTTCATATTCAAAATGAAATGTTATATAATGAACAAATTATTTATTTTTATGAAAGTACACATCTTTTAAAAAATGCAACAACATTGAAATTAAATCTACGATGATAAATAGAAAGTTTTAAATTTGCAATGGCGCTTCTACTCTAAAGCTGATTTTTTCCGAAACTTATACAACATGGAAACTTAACATCCGTGGCTGAAAGTCTTTCTCACTATTTACGGCATATCAAGAATTGCTTTTGCAACTATTTCCTCCTTACAAATCATTCCAATACCATTAATCTCATTTAATTGTACTTCAAATTTAAGAAACAACTATTTTTAAGTGGATATATTTAAATAACATATATTTCAGGGTTCGAACTTCTTGTATTAAACAAACGAATTAAGAAGAAATAAAGCAAAAACTAATGAAACCCGAACTCGTTTCGTTCCAAACTTCGTTTAATGCAAATCGTTATATTTATGGAAAGTAATGCATTTATATCTAAAATCTAGAAGAAATGATTATTGTTTCGGAGTGGATACAGTATTTATATGAGAAGAAATACCATTCGTCATTGATCGTTATCATGCATTTTTGAATAAATTCATCGAAAAGCAATTCATCTTTTATAAAATACAAAATGGAAATGATATAGATAGTATTAAAATGCATGAAATTGTATTAATGAACGTATCATTAAGTATTCTATATTGCGTTAAATATCATGTTAACTTTCGTCAAATCTGACACTTTTAGATAAAGTTTAAAATGTTGTAACCTCTTCTAGAACTGATCCTTATCAGTAACACAACCGCCTTGTAAACAAGACCATTGATTGACAGTTTTATGATCAGTACGGAAAAGTCATGCAACCAGAATAGTAGACTTCCACCAGCTGTTTCTCCAATACGAGCCCAAATTCAAGAATTTAGCCGGAACAAAGAATTGCCCTGCAGTATGACACGCATTGGCTAACGAGAATTGAGGTCGTCCTTTTATTGGTTTTGATTGCCAAATTAGGGCTATTTCCTCTAAATTAATGAACATTATAGTTATTGACCTATATTTTGATTTCATTTCTGGATATTAGTAAGTTAACAAAACATAAATATTTATTTTACTATATATATATATATATATATATATATAGTAAAAGAAATATCATTATTTTATATATATATGTATGTATGTATTACATCTTCGCAGGTATAGTTTGATTTTATCAGAAGAAAAGCATTGAAAAATCACACTCAGAAATGGGTATTATTGTTAATTTCAAAGAAATTAGGGCTTCCGTAGTAGTATTTTAAAAGTATTCAGAGGGTTATACTATAAGGAATAAAATTCTGTATAATTGAAAAAATTCGTCATAAATACAAATATATTTTATAAAAATATTAATTTTTTTTCAAATAGCGAAAAAAAAAAGCAGTCCCATTTCATTCCAAAGTGAGAAGATACACCGATGAAAATAAGTAAAAATTAATTAATTAATCACGGCAATTAGATTACCACATTTGCTAGTTTTCATCATTTTAAAATCCAGTTTGGGTTGTACACCGTATAATTTAGTCAGAAAATTATCTAGAAACATTTCAGGATCTTTAAATATAAATTATATAAATTAAAATTTTAGAGAAAAGTGAAACATACAAATGTCATACATCTCTTCTAAAATAGAAATTACAGAAAGAAAAAAAACATAACTTAATTTTGAATGCGGTAGCATGCCAAATAATAATATTCATAAAATATTTACAAAAAACTATTTAAACAATATATTAAATTCTAAAATAATTCTTCAATTAAAAATTCAAAAAGGAAGATAGAAATTGTAAAAACATGAATAAAACGATTTAATCAGTGTTTCAAAAATATATTCCTTAGTTAAAAATTTACAGATTAATACAAAAATTGTTAAAATATAAATAAAATAATTTAATAAATTCTTCAATGAAAGTAGAAAAAAATACTGTAATTGAAGATTCAGAGTATAAATGGCAGCGATCGTAAAAATACTAAAAGCACTATTTAATCAAACTTGAAAAAGAAAAGAAAAAAAAAAAAAGACTTCTTCACTTGAAAATTTAGAAACGAAGACAGAAATTGTGAAAACAAGAATGAAACTATAAAAGACGAATATTAAGTCATACTGAATATCCTAAGAATCAAGAGCATTATCATAATAAATTTTAAAAAAAACATTATAAAAGTTATACACGGACATTGACATAAGATCACTTAATTAATGACATTGATTAAGATCCCGTAACTTAAAAATATTTATTTAATTTTAATGAAACAATCAAGTGTATATTTTCTTAAAAGAGTTAATTGCTTTTTATCCACTTATTTGACTAATTTTAAAAAATAAAATGAAAATGAAATATTGCACAAGAAATTAAATCATTAATACAAGTAGAAAATAATCGATTTAAAGGAAATATATGAGCATTATAAAAGAAATTCGGAGCAACTTAATTTGCTGCACATTTGTTTTTGAATAAATCAGAAAAAATGCCTTCTTAATAATGCTTTCATTTCTACGGTTATATTTCACTATTTATTATAAATTTATATATAATAGAAATTCGCAAAATTAATTTTCATCATATTTAATAAACTGAAATAACAGTGATTATTAGAAAATTTTTATTCAGAAATTAATTTTTAATAAAAAAGATTGAGAGGGTTATGAACATCCACACAATACCAATAAATAATAATTTATTTATTAAATTATATATAAAATCTTTCAGATATATTTCTTTAAACTGAAACACTTATGAATCTTTCGAATGAAAATCAAGAAAAGAAATGAAATTGAAAATATTCTACAAATACAATTTTCATATCAAATTTAGTACAAATTATTCTGAATTATCATATACTAGCCGCCTTTGGCGACCAGCTGGTTCGCCAATCTTAATTTTCGTTTAAATTTTAATATTTAAATACTTTACGCAATTCCTACTTTAATAGATTCTTCATCAAAATATTTTAAAACTTCAAATTTTGATAGTCATATCATTCACTCATAATATTATAAAAGCTTTCAGTCATAACGTAATATGTACCTCTCTAATTTTCTGTTCGCTCCCGTAGAATTTATGCTTTAAATTAAAGTGGAAAGAATTAATCTGCAATTAATATAATAATATTTTTTACTGAAACAAAGCATTTTTTTGTAATGTGATTACTGATAACAGAGTCACTGAGCGTTTAAACTTTATGGGCACTAAAAAATATCTTTCTGAATTTATGTAATTTCTCAAGAATTTCTCAACAAAATTTTCTCAGATTCATCATGAACAGATCGATTAATTACCAGTGTTTAATTTTAAATGCTCAAACTCTAAGAAAATAAAATGAATCGTTTAAAATAATCGGTCGAAAACAGGTTTAAAAAACTACTTAAAAAACGATGTACTTAAAACTATAAGCATATACAAAAAATATATAACTAAAATAAATATAATTTCATTACAAAAGCATGCAACTAACCTAAAAATAATTAAATCAAGAATCAGCCGTTGATAATATTGTCAACAATCAGAACACAATGAGCATGCACAGTATTCAGTATTAACACAATTTTCATTGCCATTTACAGTAACGCAAATGCGTGAATTTTTCTACTCCAGTTGGGGTAATTAGACGTTTTTAATTTCCTTTATTCTGTGTTATTTTAATTCAAAAGTACTACAGAATGAACCTGAAAGATCGATTAATTAACAATGTTTAATTTTAAATGCATAAAACATTAAGATAATAAACAGAATCGTTTGAAATAATCGACCGAAAAATGTTAACCCTAGTCTCATTACTGTTTTGAAAAAAAAAATTGAAGCCCTACTCATTTGGCGGTGGGGAAAAGGGAAGATTTTTTTGGCGGGAAAGTTAAGTTTTTAATAATAATTAAAATTCTAATTAAAAATTCAAAAAAAAGGGACCCCAGGTGCACATGGTAGCTGAAGGTCAAATGACCTGGCCTGTAGAGCGCCAACACACACACACACACTGAGCTTTATTTATAAGTATAGATACAGATAAGTATAGATATATAAAGGATATCTTAATATTTGGAAACTAAAATGAATTGTATATGATTTGCGTAAATATAACGGAACATTGTATAGAAAAAAATATGTCTTAAAAATAACAATTCTTACTTACGAGATACAGAACTTGCTTGACCTGTTCACAAAATGTTTCCACAAAATGAGCAGATTAAAATTTAATATTCGAATTAGAGATACTTCAACGAAATGAGCGCTCACACGAGGGTAACTATTGCGAAGAATAGAAAGACACGCCTACTTAGGAACGCCTATCACCTACAACTGGCTATCTCAATGAGACAAGAATTTGCCATTGTCCCGTTTGGGTCACATGATACTCTTGTGTAGGCGTAACCTTCTATTGCAACCAATAGCGTGATCTACTATTGCTCCTATTGTAGTTTAGATTCATTCGAGAACGAACGAAGAACGGAACTTCTAAGTTAACGGAATTATAACCGGTACTTCTAAGTGAAAGAAATGAACCACGGCGCCATTTTCTAAAAACAGCTTTTGCTCGCGAACGGCTGTGTGAATATAGCTTTTCTCGTTATCGTATAACTGTGTGAACCGCACACTACTCAAAATAGATTTATGAGACAATTGAGAAAGAAAAGGGGCTTGCAGGAGCTATATTAGCTAAAGAAGGCCAGTTGACCTTGATATATAAAAAGGTATTGCAGGAATTTTTTTTCATTCATTCCGTTTCTTCCTATGGTTTAGTTGATGAACTGGAGAGTTGCATGGGGGATAAGGGGAGATTTTGTTGTTTCCATTGAGGTTATGGCATTTTTACTTTGAAATTATCGTTTTTAATTAAGGGACTTCTCGATATTTTGACTGAAAGGCGATTTATTGAATGGTTGTGGGGAAATATGTACACTTTTATAGATTGATTAAAATCAATTTTCCGAATATATTTAATCTTTACAAAAATTAAAAATTCCTTTAAAAGGGCTAAAATTAATCTTTACAAAAAAATGCGGGATTATAAGAAAAAAGTAATTTATAGAAACTCAAATTTTGCTTGTAAATCTATTGCGCGATTTAGGAATAACAGTGTTATAATAATGTTTCATAATTATGTATAATAGTGTTATAATTAAATATATTAAATCAAAATTTCACGCATGTTCTTAGATTTTCCAGATACGATTTAGAAGAAAATATATCGACTGATTTTTTTTCTCCTTAATTTGCAAACATTGTTAACAGAATATATTATTTATTTGGTAAGTAAAAATTAAGTTATATCACTTTTTTGCAAACAGAGAGTAATATGGATTGATTCGTTCGCTTTAATAAAACATATGGAAGCTTACTTTACACCGAAATAATAATATTCAAGCATTGCCATTTTGCTCTCAATTGAGTGACATATATATTTTTCCTAGAATTCAGTTAGTCCTAGTATTAATTTTCCTAGCTCAGTTCTCTTGTGTGTATATATGGACAATTCACCATAAATCTCAAAAAATTCAATTTGGAATAAAGGAGCATAAATTATTACCTGAAAAATTTGCATATGGAGTTTTTGCATGAGTTTTTCTTTTTAAATAAGAAAGACACATTTTAAATATATTTTCTCTTGACTACGATAAATTTGTTTATTTATTTTTATTTTTTTGCTTCGAACGATTTTTGATTCAGAAATTCACCACCATCTATATTATAAAAAGTTCAAAAAAATGATACATCCATTTAAAAAAAAATTGACCGATGAAGGCACGAAAGATTTCCAAATTGACAAATCAAACAATATGATCAAATGTTGATTGTATTTCAATCTTATTCAAAATCATCAATCCTTCAAAAAAAAAAAAAAAAAGCTATGATCCATTTCCGCTGACCTCACATGAAGTTTCTCTTTCAATCTTGTAACATAGCTTATCTTATTGGAAAGAAGATAAAAGATATGACAACCAAGCTTACAATATAAGAATTTTTCAATTATCTTTTAAGAACGTCCATTCAATTTATACAGAGACCACACGCATTATCCTTTCGAATATATTTCCATTTACCATAGGCATAAGAATTAAAATCTTTCAGGAAATGCCAAATTTTATTTGAAAAGCACTTTTATAACCTACGAAGGAACGATATTTACAGTCGTTACTATAATCTGTCCAAGCTTCCATGAAACCTTCTTTCAACTGTCAAGCACATGATAGATTATTAGTCGGATGCCTTTCCTCCTAATTCAAAGGGAAGGACGGTCCTTATAAAGGTATTTCCGGTTTCATCTTGTTTACACTTAGCTAAAGATATCTATTTAATTAAAAATAATTTATTCCCCTAACTATCCATCCCTTGCTTTGCCTTAATTCCATTAACTCCCTCTTAAACAGCTGACTTGCTCACCGATATCATATTCTATCATTTCCTGTTTAATGCTAACGCATTTAATTCAATGCCGAATAAAAAAATTTTACTTTTCATGCTTATAGTAAACTTTATAAATGTCCAGCATTAATTTGTCAACAGATCTTAAAATAATGTGGGTTTTTTTTGTTTTGTTTTTGTCTTTTATTATTTGATGCACACTTTAGGTTGAAAAACGCATATTAACAATAAAAATTCCATAAGATTTCTATTCATTGAAAAAATAATTTTTATAAGCACATATTTTCTTTTATTGAACAAAGGAGTACATTTTAATAAAATCTAGTATATATTCTTTATTTATGTAGTATATATCTTAATAATTACTATGGCACAAAATTTCGAAATCATGGCAAATCTTGAAGAAAATAAAATAAAATTACTAAATTTCATTTTTACAAAAATCAAAAAAAAAAAAAAAAACTGAATAAAACATTTTAAAATGGTAATGCTGGTATTAGTATTCTAAAGAGTAAATTCGTTTAATTCTTTTGAGTTGAGATTCGAATTCTACTAAGGAATAATTAGTTTGTATTGTTAAGGCACTTAGCATTAATTAGTGCCATTTGTGCTCATATTGTAGATTTACAGGAGCTTAGTTACTATTGGCAAGAAAACTTCTCGAATAACCAGAAATGTTAAAGAGAATGCATATTTCTCATTCTTATAAGAAAATAGATGAGAAGATGATAGATGAGAATTCATTTTCATCGTACAGTCATTCTTTTTCCCATAATAAAACATTAAAATAACTGCCAAATTTTAACACTTAGCCTTTCATTTCTGCAAATATTTTACACCTTTTAAAATTAGTTATATGTAAATAAATTTCAGATTTTTTTTTTTGAAATAAATATTTTTTTTTCCATAGTTTTTTCATAAAAAATGATGGTGGATGTTTATATAATTAATGCTTTGATAATCAAAAATTCCTGCAATGTTAATAATTCTATATAAATATAATATCATACAAATTTGTAATATACACTAAATATTAAAAAAAAATCATTTCATTCCTTTATTGACTGAAATGAGCTCAAATATAATATGAAATAATTCTTGAAAGACAGGAGAAAAAAAATCGCCGATATTTCGAATTCTAAAATATCAAATATCTGTTACAACTATTACAACCATAAAAATATCAAAAATTCTAGTAATTATAGTTTCCATTACATCATTTCAGCAAAAATAAAACTGATTTTGCATTTAATTAAATAAAATGTACAACTCAAAAGAGTGTAAATTTTACTTAATAAGTTCTGTAAAAATGGATAATAAAAAAAATTAAAAAAAAGATTATACCAAATATTAATAAATATTAATTATAGGAAAGTTTTTTTTTTCATTGTCTAGAAAGAATAAGATCTCAATTATATAGCCGGTTATCCAATGAAGTAATTAAATATGTGGCATTAACAAGCAAAATGACACTAAAAATTTTATTATAAACGGAATTACGAATTTTTTTAATGTAGATTTCTTAGAAAAAGACTACATATTGCAATGGTTCTCATGAAAAAGACTTCAGGAAAATATTCGCCGACCTACGCGATCATGGTCTCTAAACCATCCTTAATTTAAAAGTTTTTTATGTCCATATATACATGCATATAACATGTTGCGGATGTTATCTTATCAACAAGACTAGACACCTTTCGCGACCAGCTGATGCACTAGAATTCTAGCTATGCCTGTTCTCTAAAAATGTTCTATTAAATATTTATAGACCATGGTCTCCTAATAGGATATTCAGAAAAATATTTGTAAAGTTCAAATTTCGAAAGTCACATAACTCATATTGTTAGAAGCTTTACGATATTTTGTTCATCGTACTATATATCTTTCTAATTTGCTTTCAGCTGCAGTAAGATTTAAATATGAATTTTAAATTGAAGAGATAAATCTTCAATAAATACGAAAAGTTTTCATACTGAAACCAAATATATTTAAAAGAAAAAACATGAGTACAGGAAATCGAATCCTTTTGCTGAAACGAAACATATTTTTTTCAAATAAGTGACAATAGGAAATCGACTCCTTTAACATTTTTTAATAATTTATTCGATATTTCAAAGAAATATTAAATGTAAATCTCTCTGATTCATCATAAAAATCAGTTTTACCTTCAAAAAGATTTAAATGTGTAAATAATATTTTATTTTATTTCAAACGATAAATGTGCTTCTGAAAAATATTTTGAAGTTAAATTTTATATGGTTCTTCGATCCTATAAATAATACGCAATAAAATTATATCCACAATCTAACGTTTCAATCTTCCACGATCAAGCCTGGCCGAGTTATTAAGTTTTGAATATCATTAATTTAGGATAATCAACAATTACATTATTTTAGACAATCAGTACTTAAAAAAAGTCCAATCGCAGATTGGCGCATTCTCTTGAAAACGATCTATGGAGTGGTCTAACATCAAGTGTTTTTATAGAATAGAAACATTCAAATTTTCATAACTCAATCAATTTTAATCGAAAAAGTGTGTAACTTTTTTTTTTATTTAAAATGTTCTCAAGCATATTTTATTAAATGTAATTCACACAGTGGATGATCTGTATAGCATGGCAAATGGCAAATAAAATGAAAACACACACGCACACACACACACACAACTTTGCATCAGAAAGAACAAAGAGCAAAAAATAACGCAATCAATCTATAAAAAGTTATCGATTTTTTCATGCCAAATTCTACAAACGCATGCACAGTAAGAAAAAAAAAATACAATACAGTGGCATGTTGTTGTCCTGTCGAGACAATTACTTGCCATCTTCTGAAGAACATTTTCAGCCTTTCTGCTTATGCGCTGCCTTCTGGCCTGCTAATGATGTAAGGCCGGAGTGTCAGCCCGCATTATGATAAAAGTTAAATTTTCGCAAGCACTATTAACATACCTGTTCAGGTAAAATTTTATTTTCATCCTGTGCGCAATAAGTTATTGGAAAATATAATAAAATGTTTTGTAAAACATTTCGTTAAAAATAAAAACGTGTTACGTGTTAAATACGTGTTAAAACATTGGTATCACTATAATATTCAACAATGAAATGCGATAATTTGAAAGGTATAAACTAAAGTATTAAATGTATGGGATGCACTATACGATTCAATGCATCCAAATGCTTTCGCATTTCATCCTTTTGCCGAATGTCTTTTAAAAGGTTGGTTTAAGAGCTTTGAAATTTCAATCACTATAAAGTCAGGAGGACATTTATCGAACCTATAAGAGATCGATGAACAAGTGCAAATTTTTAGCTAACTCCACACCTTCTTGCAAATCTTTTGAATTAACATCAATGATTTTGTTTCTTTGTGAAATATCCATATGCATTTCTGTTATTATAATACGTATATTTAGAAAAAGAATTTCTTCATCCAAAATTTGTTATATTCTCTTGCCTATAAAGTATAGTGTTTTTACTCTATTTATGCAAAACTACAGAATGCATTACAATTAATTTACGTTGCATTATACTATGAATACTTGAAGGAAAATGAGCACTTGGAGTAAGGAATGTTTAACAACAGGTATTCGAAACATAGCTTAAAATATCTTTTATTATTTCAAAGGTAGAAATATTGGGAAATTAGGTTCTAACTGGTCACTGTAAAGATGCGGAAAGATATTAGTATTACAACCGAATTATTTTAAACTGTATCAAAGAGAAGAGAAATTTCAAGGGAATTCCTACAACTTGATATTTTTTTTTATTTAAACATTGGAATATTTATAATGTGTCGTTAAAAAATTAAAAAATATGTTAAATTCTTCTGCATAGTTATGAATTAAGTGCATGATTAAAATCTTAGAAAAGTAAGTACCATATGTAGCAAAAAATATTTCTTTATTAATATTATTAGCATAAACATCAGAATTGTAATATTGCTTAAATGGATAATCTCTACACTTTTCGGACTTTTCGTTAATGCAGCCCATTTTACCACATTTTCAAGACTACAGCGATACTGCCGATATTGATATCCAATATACACAACTGAGGGCTTTCCTTTTGATGTTTCAAAAACTTAAATACTGTTATTCATATTTAAAATCTGATTCAAATAACGGAGTGAAAAAGAAATCAAATATACCAAGCATCTAATCTAAAGTAAACTTTCGAAAAAAATTCCTAGCATTCTTAAAGAGAAATTATCAGTTTTTCTGTAAGAAAAAAAGGTGAATATTTCAAGAAAAAGAATCTTCAATCACCAATCATTCTCTTATCAATACGAGAAATGTGCATTCTCCATAACCTTAGATGAATGCCAATCTCTAGATGGACTCCAAGTTTTCTTGAGAAAGGTAATTAAATCCCAGTAAACCTACAATGCAAGCGCAAATGACACTTTTTAATGAGAGCGCTTATGTTGCTCAGTGCAAGTTTCACAATCCCAAATAAAAGCTTGTGGATACTTTGCATCCTTCTTGTAAAAGAGAATTGGAAAGTCTTGGGATCAAGGAATGGCGTTTGGGGCACTAGCCCTTTCTTATTATACTGTTAAGGATTAAATTATTTGGTTGTTCGAAAAGTAATTTCTTTTTTCTTAATAAGGGACTTAATTGCATTTTTTCACAGCCAATTTCACACCTTAGCTGCATAAGCATTACACATGTTGACAGTTGATATATCAAGACTTACTTGTGTAAAAGTTCGATTGATTCTACACAGTAGTTTTTGGTTGGTGCTATTCAAATATGAAAAAGGTAAAGCACCATTTTCGGCATATTTTACTTTTTTACCATCTCAAAGTTAAAAATGTTGTTATCCGATGTGTATAGAAAAAATGTTAGTTCCAAAGTTGACAGTTGTTAGTTGACAGACAGTTAGTTCCAAAACTGGTTTGTAAAATTTTGACGTTAAAGATGCAAATGCTTTGGAAAGCCAGTTGCAGCTGATGAATACACACTATATCAATTAATTTGACCTAAACCGACGAATAACAAAGTGAGAGATCATTGAGAATTTAAATTTATTGAATTCGAATGGTATATCTCGGAAGCGCATCATCACTGAGGGCAAGAATTCAGTATTCTACAACAAAGTTAAAAGATTGAGATCATGGAGTAAAAAATATGAGCCAGTTAAAAGAACTTAGAAAGCCGATATTCATAAAAAAATGATGGTATTTGTTTGGTGGGATTTCATAGGAATTGCCATTCTAAGCTTCTACTGGACAACACAACTATCAATCCTGAAATGTACTTTGTATTCAAATTCAATGATTCACTTAAACGGAAAAGATGAGAATTGATCAATAGAAAATGTGTAGTATTTCACCAAGATAATGCGAGACTTCATACAAGTTTAATAATTTCCCAAAAGTTTTTTACGGCTTTGATGGGGTTTACCTCCACACCTACATGATTCTCCAGATTTGGCACCATCTGATTATTATTTGCTCCGGTCACAACAAAACTTTTTAGACAGTTTTTTTTTTGCCAGCAAACAAAAAACATTTTATGCGCTTGGAATCATGCTGTTGCCAGAAAGAAGGCAAAAAGTATTGGGAGAAAATGGACAGTATTTAATTCAATAAAATATTTATTCACTATAAGGAAACCATCTTTCATTTTCATTTAAAAAAAATAACAAATTATTTTCCGAACAACCTAATCATATGTCGAGTCCTTGATAATTTGAAATTCACGATACTTTAAAATTTGTTCACTTTTGATTGAATTCTCATCACGCTTGATGTATTTGTTCACTTTTGATTGAATTCTCATCATGCTCGATGCATTCAGAAGGAAGTACTTCGGGTAACATATGCAATTTATTCTCGAAAGTCTATGTTTATCACCATGTTGATATGCTAACTTTTTGAAAATTTTACATTCTGCTTCTGGATTTTCCAAAAGTAAATAAATTCTGAACATCATAATCCTGCTTTTAGATGGACTTGCGGAAAAGATTTGAGCAAATTTTACATGTTGAGAAAAATCGCTATATATCAGGCAAATATTGAAGAGGGACATTTATTTCGCTGTGTTTGAAAATAACAAAGATGAGTGTATGTGCATATCTATTTGTCAGCGTTATAATGTTAAACCCTTTGAACAAAAGTTTTAAAAAAATTAGACAGGAAAGTATTTTATAGAGCAAGAATGTGCAATTTAGAAACAAAGTTTTAGAAATTGTAATTAAATTAAAACTAAATTGGATTTTAATATTTTTTCACGAAAATTTCCGGAAATATCTTAGAAAATTTACATCATTTTAGATTTTTAGAATATTTTTTAACTAATACTAATAGAGAGATCGTGACCTTTTTTACCCGCTTTCCTCATTTAGAATTTTCTTTTTCAATTTACAAAAAACATTTTTTATTGTTGTACCTTAACTTAAAATCATTTGTATTATTTTTTTCTAAAGTTTAATCGAGTACTTTTTTTCAATGCCGCAATTTTCCTGGCTGCTTTAAATATCTCGCTGAATTCTCCACAAAGCCCATCATGCCCTAACAAAGCCCATCATCTCTCCTTAGAAAGGTCACACCAAGGTGAAGGAGGAAGAGACATAGATTTTTATATTTAGATTCTACCTTTTCTTTTCTACCCTTTCTTCCTCTTCAAAATTATCACTTGTTTTAACCCTAGATAGCGTACAGTGCTATAAGCTATTTGCTAAAATTTCCCCAAACAAATAAAATAGCAAAGGACATTAGAATAGTCCTTAATTTATCTAGACATGTACAACAAAATTCCATAAGTAAACCTGTTTCCATAAATAGCTCATATTATTTTCAATAATAACTTTCATCAAAAAAGAAGAAGAAATCACACTAAACAGGCCATTAGAGCTTCATGCGCTCGTCTAAATTATTCAAAATGAATTTAATCATTTCCTCAATTTACAAATAAATTTCAAATTATAATGAAAACAACACTTGTGTTCATTTTATGAAACCGCGGAAGTCCGAAACTTGGTGTTACGTCCCTTCACTTTTAGCGTTTGAGATGGGGTGTGGTGATGCATTATTTACTTGTCCAGCTGTAATTTCGCTCTGTTGTAAGTCTCTAAAAAATAATCAGAAATTATTAAGTGAAATTTTTGAAATGATATATTAAGATATATTATCCTTCCTATGTAATTATAAAACATTAAAAGTAGCGGAGTTTGAAAATGGATGTATCTTTGAAAAAATATCACTGTTTACTACTGAAATTATTAGCAACCTTAGATCTTTTAATTTTAGTAAATCACCTCTCAGAATGTCCATTAGAAATATACTTTAATTAGAAAATCTGTTTGTATAAGAAAAAGTTGCGACATTTCCACCATTAACAATGAAAAAATTCAGAATTCAATATCAATAGCGACAATGGAAATAAATTGAAGTTCACTTCGTTCGATGTTGGAAGAGGGTTTAAGAGAAGATTTCTTTCTCTTTTTTTATAATTATGTGTGTATGATACGTTTTGATGCATCAGTCCACTCGGATTAGCTTAGTCGTTTTATTTCTTGATTAACAAAGGTTGATTATGAAGATTTTTACAAGTGAGAATTCAATCATGAAGGAGAAATTTATATTGCATGAAGATGGACAGTTGATGTTGTTCAAAGGATCTTTCCCACTCACACATGGTACATTGGGCAATTGCAGATGAATTCTTCTAAGCAAAAATTTCAGTTTCGGCCTTTTTTTAGAGGATTGTGTCTTTTCGAATTCCGATCATATCCTTCTCGGCTGTCGTCTCTCTCTCCTCTCTGATGAACTCCAAACTCTGCACTCTTGCTGCTGGCTATCATTGAAAACATGTAGAGAGCCTTCTCGTGGAGTTAATTTACCACAATTAAAATATAAAGTCAGCTCTCCATTTTAAGGCAATTTTGGAGCATACCTGAAAATTTTGACCCATGGAATAGTTAATTTTTTAGTTCAAACCATTAAATTAATTAAACTGAGGTAAAATAGTTTATCAAAGTCATGGCCATGCTAAGAAAACAGTATATGATCCTTTTCTGAAGCCTTCTTTAAAGAAATCCAATCATGCATCGCAATAACAATCCAATCACAATTCTTCTTATGATTCTTGGCTGTTTGTATTCCTATATTAGATGAGAAATAACGATTAAATATTCATTCATAAAAATATTTTTAACATATTTGGCTTGAAAATCTTTTCAAGAATCACGAGACGATGTATTTTTTCTATATCCACAAATCTTTGAATCACCCAAAGATCTTCAGTCATAAACGATATAGATATAAAGACTTAATGTTCCAATAGGATGGTTCCACGTTTCGTATTACGCTGTAATCACCCAGAATTCACCAAGAAACTTTTCGAATCACCATTTTTTCAAGAATGCGTTCTCTGCTATGATTCTTACCTGTGATTCATTCCACTTTTTGATAAGATAATTACTTCTTTGATATCTCTTAATTGTAGTAGGAAAGAAAGCATCTAATTAGAGTAGGTGTAAATCACGAGACCTTCCTGCGGGTAACAACTTGTTAGAACAAGAAGATATAAAGTAAACATAAGCGTATTCTACACTCATCAGTGTTTGCCCTAAATGAGAAATTTTGCTACCAACTGAACATGGATGTTACGACAATCAATATACTATTAAAAGCATCCGGTAGTCTTTAATATCATCCCGTTGTGAAAAAAAAGGAAACCCACACAAGATTTGACTGATTGAACCCTGCCTGTATTTTAATTTTGAATACCTTAAATCATGAGTGTATCAATAACTTTAGAAACTCTCAGGTAGAATAATATAAGAAATCACTGACAGTACAAGCTGCGAAAGAAAATGGCGATCTTCTGAAGCAAGATTTGGCAATTGGGAAAGCCTTTAGGGGCAACTAGTTTAATGATGTAATTTTTAAGACATGTGAATGAAAAAGGAATTTTACGTGATTTCAAAATAAGATATTTTTCGCATCATCTTTCTTTGGATTTTCATAGATTTTATATCGTGAGACCCTTTCTGCTATTTCTTGCTATTCAAAGATCATAATGGCTAATATTCTACTTTTATACTCTTTCCAAATCGAAGAACATGAGAATTAGGAACTGTATTTTATATATATTCGGAGAAGTAATCCATTTCATTTCTTAAATTTTCATTCAATGTGGGATTTTTTTTTCTTTTTTTGCATATCAAAAGATATTTTCAATTAATGAAGTAGAAATTATAGAATTATTTGATCATCAGTTTTTCCTAAACCCAAAAAACGTCTGGATTCAACTATTCGAACCCAAAATTTCTATGACGTCATTCACACGATTGCAGTTCAACAAATAGTTGATGGCAAGTTTAATGAACGGGTTCTTACAGCAGTTAACTCATTCTTATTTCTCTATCTAGTTTAATGTCAAAAAAAGATATACGCCTCAGCATTCCCATTTCAGAAACAACATGACGGAAAAATGCCCATTGTCTTTGCTTCGGAAAGGTAAAAGAGTCGTATTAAAATGGATTATACACCACTTCTTTCCGCAATCATTTGGCAATTTAAATTACAATTATTTTGAGAGTTGTCCATTCCCAGTAGAAGAGATGGTATTCAAAATATGCCTCATTCCATGGTATGTAGAATGTCCTGGGAAAGTTGCCTGTCTTTTGATAAGGGACAACATTGCTCCACGATTTGTCCATTACCTCGTTGATTCTGAAGTGACAATTGATAATAAAATTTGGAGGCAACCTGAAACTGAATGTTGTTTCGACACTCAGGAGCCCAAATGTGTGCCTCTGATGCATTTGTCTGATTTGAAAGATCAAAATAAGTTTCCCTTTATGTGTCCAATGACCTTGCAGTTTGGTTTACGAAGATGTTTCTTTAAAATACCTTCAACGAGATATCTATCAGCGATAACTGAGCTTCGTGTTATGAACCAGTCATGCATTGTCAGTGTTAAAAAGTTCTATCCTTCTCGAATGAAAAATGAATCATCAGAAAGACAAATCTCAAGAAATATTGATGATGTTGTTATTAGTGTTGGAAATGAAATTCTTCAAAGGTATCCTATCGAAAAAAGTGAAATTATAAATATGAGCATTGGATACTGCAGTAATACAAATTGCGTTGGGATAGTATTTAGAACGGAAGTAGATTCTCTTTATTTAAGATGTGAAATTCTATTGCTAGACGCACGAAGAAATACTATTATTGCATCGTTAATAAGAGAAAAAGTACTTTTTAGATACGCAGGGTGGCTTGTTCCTTTCTATGTCCCTGAAGAGTTTTTACATAAAGTCCGAAATTCTAAATTATTTTTTGAAGCAATTGATATCCATGTAAGTATTTCATACCATAGAAGAGAGTTTAGGCCAGATATTCAATCAGAAATCGGTTCGCATTATTACGGAGAGAAATATTTTAATCTGAAAGCTGATTTAGAGAATTTTTATAATCATAAAACAAGGACAACAGATTTTTGCATAATAGCAGAAAAAAAGATATTTCAAGTACATAGGTGCATATTAGCTGCAAGATCACCAGTAATAAAGTCTATGCTAGAGAATGATATGATTGAAAAGCGAACTGGATTTGTTAAAATAAAAGATATAAATTCTGAAGTAATAAGCCTCCTTTTGTATTACATATATTCTTCAGAATTAAAGAAAAACGTAGAATATCAAATTATCGCTTCACTCTATGCAGCTGCTGACAAATACGATATCCCTGGTGTACGAAATTATTGCCGCCAAGAATTGATGAAGAAAGTTTCGATCTCTAACTTTGATGATTTGTTGATTCTGTCTCACTTGCATAGAGACAATGAACTGAAACAATTCATTAGATCATTTTTAAGTACTCAATATCTTAATTTGAAGACATTTTCACATTTGGACAACATTATAATGTTTGACAGCCGATTAATTAAGGAAGATATAGAATTCTTAAGACGGATCAAAGAAACGTAAATATACTTTTATTCTGTCTTTTTAGAATCATAATATGTGCAGATTTTTTTTTTGTGTTCATCTAATCAATTTCTTCTTTAAACTCATATGATCTAATAGCAATTTTTATTTTACATTTTAGAAGCTTAACATGTTAAGCCCAATACCAGAATCTTGTCTTGTTTATAAGAAATAGGCTATTCGTTATGGGATCTAATTACAGAGTCATTATGGTTGATGATTAAGATATTAGATTTTAAAATGCTTTAGATTGAAAAATTTACATCCCCTTCAGTATGTCAGATATCACTGTGAAGTTTGTTAAATTTTAGATGAATACTTGCCCATGTGAAAGATTTTAAAATTGTTCTCGAATTCATGATATCATTGGTCCTGCCGAACAAATGTTTTGATTTTAAAACGATGTAAAATCATAAAATTAAATTTCTGTAATTGTTTTATTATAGCTGCGAAATACTACTATGCATTCTTAAATTTTATTAAAATTCAACTAATTATTTTATTTCAAAAAACTGTTTAATGCTACTTTGAGAAATGGTGAAAATCAATCCAAGGTAGAAAATGTTATTCTGTTATATTAATATCCACAAAATGTTTGAAGCAAATTTGGTCGTGTATTATTTCGATATTTAGTTAAATTGTATGAAATCTTTATGGTGAAAATATTTCTTTTAAAGAATAGAGCATACATAGTAAATATCCGAATATAAATATTACAAATTTTTTGCCTGATTATTCGATCGATCTTGGAAGAAAGGGTGCTTTTCGAAATCAGGAAAGTATAAAATGTGGCGATTCAACAAAATTTTGAGTTGGAACTTTTTAAAGATTAAAATACTTTATCCTTCGTTTGCGAGAAAGTAAATAATAGAGTTGTAAATCTGTTTGAACGTTCCATTGTCGAGCTGGTGGAAATATTCTTTTGAGAGTACAAATAACATTCACAACCACAATTCAAATAATTATATGATCATTTTTCTGCTATCTCTTCACTGTAACAGTCATCTAATTAAAAAATAAATGTGGATCACAAGTGTTGAAGCAGCAGCTTTAAAGAATCATTGATAAAAGTCAAAATGAATGTTATAATTGGTAACATTCGCAAAATCTATCTGTTAAAAAGTGCCTCCAAGAAGCATAATTATTATTTGAGCATTTTGTTAAAGTGTTAATGCATGATATAAAATGCATATTTTTTTTCTAATTTTAAATAGATAATCTTCGAAAATTATTTTGACAGAAAATTTTTTTTTTAATATTTATCCTGTAATAACCGATTTTTGATAATCACCTATAATATTAGTTCTGTTATACATTTTTTTTTCTTTTCTTACAGATGCATACACTAAAGGAAAACTTGAACAAAAATGTTGTGGAATCTTTTATTCTGTGCTTAAAACAGTATAATATTGCTTGTTTAAGTAATATTAAATTTTAAGTATGTGAGTTGTCTTTCCTTCCCATTGTTGGTCTTTTTTTGTTTTTGTTTTTGTTTTTTTCTAAAAGAGAGGAATCTAAAAACATCGTCATGAATGTAAATTGTAAAATATTTCCATATCGTCTCATTTCATTTATGACATTCATATAAGCTATGAATAACAAAAAACTGAATTAAAAATTACTAGAATGCTTTAATCTTTTCGAAGGTCAGAAATTTGAAAATCATTTCCGCAATTTATTTAAATATTACTTCTTGTTATCAAACTAAAAAAAGCCCCACTGTTGTCAACAAGCACTTGCTATCATTGGTTTCAATAAAATAGGGATGAATTTAAAAATGGACTTATGAAATTCCTTTCTTATTAAACAAATATACAGGGTGATCAATAGACCTATAAATTAATAAGTCATAGGCATATAAATTAAAAACGGTGTCTCATATACTTAAGGGAAGTAAGTTGTACTTACATTAAAGTGCTGAATTTTACTGAATTTTGCTGCGGTTATAAGGCCTCTGGTGGTAAAATAAAAAAAAATTACAAAAGTAAATAAAAGAAATAAAGATCGGCCAAAAAGTCTAGTTAGAAAAAGGTACTCTATACCATAATAAAACACAGAGAAAATTCCATGGAGTTATCTGTAAAATTGGCCAAGAAATTTGTGACGAATTACGAATTTTTCAGTCCTTCCCTCCCCCGACTTCCGAGTGATTCCAGATTTTTATTATTTTTATTTACATTTTTACATGTTTCGATTTCTTTTTGACATTACTGACTTGGAAAACTGCATGATAATATCGGTATATATATATATATAATATTAGTTTTTATATTAACCAAGTCGAGGAAAATTCATAATTTCAATCGTAAAGGTATTCGCCCATATTACAGATAACTGCATGCACTGATATAATATGCGTTTTTTAATTGACTTTTTCGCCTATCTCTTTTATTTCTTAAAGTTATTTTTTGAGACTTCCTTATTTCGATGCCAAGGGTACTGTAACCTATCTCAATAAATTCAACGTAGTGAATTTACTATAGGTATATGTAACTTCACTGAATATGCGGGACACAGTTTTGAATTTAAAAATCTTAAAAGGATTTTACTCGTCGCCGTGGATATTGAAACACGGTAAAAATTTCTATTTGAAAAATATTAGTTGAATTAAAAAAGTAACTGAAAATTAGTATCACTAAAGAGCAACTAAGAGGAAATAGTACCTAACAAAGAAGTCTGGAAGGTCAATATTATTTTTTTAAAGTTTTCCTAACTGTAAATAATCCCTTTGGAGTGTGAAAAGGAAACTGCAACTTGTTGATAATACAAGGATTCATGCAAAGAAAAACTTCCAACAACATCTCCACAATAGAATTTAAATTTGGGAACTGATTTGTAATTTGCATCAACGGAAACAAATTTAAATGAATAGGAAAAACACTCATCGTTCATGTGCAAATAATTAAACTTTTTCTCATTTTGAAAAGAATTATTAATAAATAAATAAATATTTAGACGTGATATGGAAATATGAGTGATTCATTGTTCTCGCCTAAAAACTTAGAGACTTATTTCACTATTGCAATAAAATTTCTTGGATAAATTCTTGTAAATTAGAGCGTGTAAACATTTCAACTTCTTAAAGCCTAAACAGGAATACATCTTTTAAAAATATTGATTTCTTTAAATTGACTGGATTGCTGCGATTGAATTGAATTGTATCTTAGCATTTTTACAGAGAGGAAATTAATGTAAAAGTTATTCAACGCAGCTCTAAGCTTGACATTTGATAAATTTCAAAGCTGTTCCAAGTTTAAAACCATCCTGTATGAATATTTCTTCTCACATACCAGGAAGCATTCACCATTCTCTCCAACTGTTTGTTTTAAAAAACTTGCAATTTCTTCCCCGTGATGTGGGTATCACGGGTTCGGGCATGGTTGTTCTTCATCTGTGTTCTATCTGTTAGGTGTGTGAATGTGCCCCCTTGTAAAATAAGGTTGTGCAAGTGAATGTGTGTGACATCTTCATATAAGCTAGAAGTCAGGCTTCTGCCCTCGGGTGCTCAAGGGTCTTTACCCTCAGAAGCTACTGCACCCCCTTTCCGTGGTAACGCGAACACGACATCATCATCATCTGTGAAATGTGAGAATATGCCCCCCCCCCCCCGCCTGCAAAAAGGGGTGGTGCAATGTAAGCGAATGTGATGCATGAAGTAGCTAAGTCGTACTCTTGGCCCTAGTTGGCGCTACTGATAAAACAAGAGACGCTCACTCTGCTTAAATCATTGACAGATCTGCCAGCGGGCCTGTCAAATATCATAAGTATTAACAACAATATGTAATAAGGCGCATGTGTTTCTCTGTATGTAAGTAGTCTTTCAAATTGTCAGCGCTGTTAATAGAAATTCTATGCTCAATTCAATCAGTAAAATATTGGTAAGTTTACTGTTAAAGGATTCCAAGATGTGTTACAAAGACGTCTTACTTCTGGCAACAACAGACTATTCAAGAAAAATTTGTGTTGTAAAATGCGCTACATAAAGCATGTTCCACGCAGATTGTACAACAGAAGTAAGAGTCTTGCATAGTAAGGAAGCATATTTTCCCTTGTTTGCCATTCAACAGGATGCAAATGAATTCCGAAAAGATGTTCTGAATGCTTCTTTTAATTTCTACCATTATTGAAACTTATCAGTTTTAGATCCGAAAGGTTAATTTATCACTCTTGAAACCGCTATTCTTTTTATAAAATAAATATGGGCAATAGGGCATTAGCCTATGAAAAAAGCATTTTAAGCCTTGCTTTTTATTCATTTTTAGATTTTAGGTCAAACATAGTGAGTGCTATGCTATTTTTGATCTTCAAATCTATTTTACTAAAATTATATTCCTTCATCAAAGATTTAAAGATGAACTTCTTAATATATTTAATAATAATTAATGATTAAAAGGTATAAAAACAATTAAAATAAAACAAGTCTATTTCTCCATTCATTAATAAAATGCAAGTGGGTATTCTTATTAAATTTATTTTACATTCTTAGTGAAAGGTGGCTATAGATTAGATACCATTGAAACATTTTTTCCAGCAGGACAATTACTTCCTATAGGAAAATTAATTCTAACACAACTTTTAAGGTATTAATACCAGTTTTTTAAAATGAATAAATAAAACTTAAAAAATTTTTTATCAGTGCTTGATTTCGCAGTTGAATCGTATTTAAAGTTTTAACTAAAGCAAACTTCAGAAACATGATCAACAATAAAAAATAAGTTGGATAATTTCTTGACATTAACAATGGAAAAAAAAATTGGTTGAAATGATACGAGAAAAATGAAGATGATTTAAATTCACATCCAGAATGAAATATATTGATTAAAGATATTTAAATTCGATGTATTAAAATAGATATTCTAAATTTATTAATTTAATTTCCTTCGAGTTACAACGGGGAAATTTTAATTAAAAATTTATAATGCTTTAAAAATTAATAATTATTGAAAATATTAGTTCTTGGCTTCTTTAAATACTATTTGTGAATGCCATATTCATTTTAATAAAAAATAAAGTCGTGGATGATGAGAAGATTTTAACTTCGGAAGACCCCGATGAGACATCTGTGACCAGACCGTCACCGCTGCTTCTCTGGTCCAGTAGTTGCCAGTTAATTCTATAATGTAAAAATTCACGCTTCTTCGGATTTTTCTATTTGTTTTACTGGCATGTATATATTTACTAAGCTTTGATATCTCTTATGTAGCGTAATCTTCTTACTATGTAATGTCTTTGTTAAACCACTACCATCAACTGTTATGGCAGGAGAAATTTTTAAATAAAACATTCCGTACACCCTCCATAAACGGGCAAAACCATTTCAAATTTATCAACATCTATAAATGGTTTTATTTTAAATCAACGTTTCAAAATTTATTGCAATGATTTTTATCATTGAAATGAAACAAAAACATTATTTTTCAGCCACGTGTTTTAAATGCTCTTAAATTTTTTTAAAAATATGTACTCTAGAATTTAGTCTTCTTTTATGTCGTTGTGCATCCCTCTTTTGAAATTCATGCGCAGTGAAATAACTTATTAAAACAGGCTATGAAATTCGTTTTAATTGTCCAGGCATGAAGTGCATGAAAAAAAAAAAAAAACAGCCTGAAAGGGATAATTCTTGATTGGTCGGTACCTGCAAAATATCTCATTTCTATCTGAGAGATTTCTCAATATTTCACACACACACAAAAAAAATCATATTACAATTTAATAAAATTTTGCAGATTTTTAATCTTAATTTCATTGAAGGGATTAAACAAAGGAAAAATTCATTACAATATTTGTAGGTAAGAATAGGCACAGAATTATGAAAATATTTTTGGTATTGACTAACGCTAAGTATTTAAGTCATTTTTACCAAGATTTGTGACAAATTTATAAATTATATAAAAAACTGATATTTAAAATTAAAAAAAAAAAGTAAAAACTAAAAAGTAAAACTAAAAGTAAATAACTTAGTAAAGAAAAGAAAGCGACAGTTTTGCTCTGAAATAAGCTTCGTGAATCTATGCGTTAACATGTTTTCTTATTTCGATATTAAAATGAACTTTTAGGACTTTTTATCTTGACTTAACTTATTATTTTAATTATTTCGTCAAAAATATTTAGATAGGTAATATCTTTAAATAAAAATATTATAAATAAAATATTCACTTAGTATTGATAAAAGATTGTTTTCATATTTTCAGATCTGAAAAAAAGGAAAAGGAAAGCAAGAATATGAAGCAGAAAATCACACATTTTTTATTCTAAAATTTTCAATAACAGTTTATATTTTTCCGAAATGAGTGTAGTAGTTTTATTATTATCATATTATTAAATAATTATAAATTTTTAATAACATATTTAGATCAGAGAACTATATATTCATTTATATATATCATGCTATTTTCATTTCAAATGCTAAATATTTGAATAAAACGCTTAAAAATAAAAATTGAAAGAATTCGAAGTAAAATTCTTTGAATGTATTATATTCCGTATGCCTTTCAATTATTGATAATTTCTCTGAATCACTTATTAAATTAATTTTTCTATTATTTATAAACATTTATAAAATCATATTCCGCTCTCTTTTTTTTTTTTTTTTTTTTTTTTTTCTGAACAAATTCTATTCTATGTAAAAATTTTAGACTAAAAAAGAAGCAGTTCTTTGAACGGACACCAAATTCTCAGTTCAAAAACCACAAGGCAATTAACTTACACTGATAGATTTATTACCTGATTGATCTCTCAGTGCTGTTCAAAATCCCGGATCTTTAAGGGGAAGTGATAGTCGAGAAGCGGGAAAATGTACCCCCTATTGTTATGGTCGGGGGAAAGCAAAACATACCAAGCCGGTTTACGAACATTATGTTATTTTTTCTTCACGGCAAAAGCACGTCGTGATGTTTCGGAGTTCCACGATGTGACAAATTCGTTACGAGCATCTCCATATCATTATTTGGAATAATTATTTTAATTTCTAAGTTTAGGGAAAGTTAAATTTAATTGAAGTAGTTTGGACGTGCGCAATAAAGCTCTAACGTTACGAAATTTGGTAGAATTATTAGATTTCAACTTTTAAGATACAATTATTAATTTAAAATAATATTTAGATTATTTAAGGGGTAAATAAAACTTTAATGGAATTAACTTACGTGCCTTTTTCTATGGGGATTAAATTAGCTTTTTTTTAATTATTTATTTCGAAAAATTTCAGAAAAAATTTTGTTGCGTGTAGCTATCTAAGGCCAAATCTGAAATAATTTTGAGAATTTTAATCCACCAGATTGATAATAGAGTTAGTAAATTCTCAGCTTTTTTACGGGCGAGAAATTAATGTAAACATTATCTTTTGCAGTCCTAGGTCTTTTCCTAGAGATGGGCACATCAGAACCGTAAACTGGCAGCTGTATTAAGTTGTTACGAATCTGGAACAAATTTAAGAGTCTCGCTATTAATTTAAGAATATTGTGAAACAAGACAGCCAATGCTCGATGAGATGTAACTTTAATGCAAGACATTGCTGAATTTGGATTCCGAGCAATTAAATAGTTTCCAGCTAAAAAAATGGTATAAAGTTATTTATCTAAAGAAGATATTTTTATCCTTAACGCTCTGTGGTAAGTGTGCTTATCACTTTCAGTTTCCCCTGAATGATATCTGATAAATATATTTACCACCTCTTATTTCATAAATTAAACGACAAATCAACGAACTTTTGTTGTTTTAGCATTTACATCATCAATTTATCATGATATAAACCTAAAATATTCTATTTATCTATGCTCTGAATTTATGCCCTATAAATGGTTAAAATGCTTCCGAACCATAATTGGAATAGTATTTAATTCACATTTAAAATAGACATGATAAAATAAAGCAATGTTGCAAATTATGTTTAATTTAATTTTGAAAAATTGATTAAAATTAGCGAATTATTTTTACAGAAATGAGATTAAGGATGATGAATATCTAATTTTTCTAAATCTTAAGACGCTGCAAAATTTATTTGTGAAATATTAGTTAAAATTGATAAACCTCAATTATTCTGACGTCATTTCGCTTTCTTTATAGGGGTGTAGCAAATTTTGGATAGCGCAATTAATCCTTTTAAAGGATAGAATTTAACAAACTTCGGCATAAATATTCCCTTTTAAGGTATGTGGAAACGTTAATAATATATGTATATATTATTAACGTTTGTACAATCTATATATAAATTGTATTTTGTGTGTATTACCTGGTTTCTTTCCATCTTTATTAATATGGGTAAAATATAATTTTTTTTATGAAAAATAATTATTTAATATTCTTGATATTTGAACGGTCGATTAGAAAAAAAAATTGCTTTAATTTCATTTATGCGTTTACTTTTCAAAAAGTTACATTCATTTTTATATTTGCTTAATATACATTTTATTTCTTTTGTACAACACGAAATTCTATTTTCTCTCCTTCTAAATTTTTCATAAAATATCTAATATATATGTATACTTTTGTTCAAATATTGAGTACTAATTTCGATATGTTCTGCATTTTTTAAATTAAAGAATTATCAGTCATTTCATTTTAAAAAATAGCAATCATTTTAATGCTTTATGATGCGGTGACGTGATAAGTGAAAATTGAATGCAATGAGGAAATAAGTGAAAAATTCATGTATCTGTTCATGAAACAAATGTATCTTCTAAATTTAACAGTCGATCTCTAACGTTCTAAAACTGGGTAAAAACACAGCTTATTACTTAATTCAGAAATTAATTAATAATTAGTAAATTTGTTTTATTGCATAAATATCAGACATGCTGAAAGTAGATATTGCTATCCCCTCCTCTTCTGCATCGTTATGAATATATAATTTTTACATTAAAGAATGTATATATATATATATAGACGTTCTTTAAATTCCATTTTTTTTTCATGAAAATATCTTTTTGTAAACTTAGAATTAAAAAAAAAATATCTAAAAATCTGCAATTTTGCATCCATATATTTTCTAATATAAGCAATAGAAATTCTTTGGCAATCTTAAGAAAGTATTTTTACTGAAATATTTTCTACAGGTGATATGACGAAAGTGTAGTTTCTGAATTATTCCCGTTTCTTCATCAAAATGTATCTTCTATTCTAGAAAAAAAAGTTTCATAAAATATAAATGAAATAAACAAATAAAGTATCATGATAGTTTATTAAAAGCACATTGAAATTCAAAAGCCAAATATCTTTTGTTATATTAAAAAAAAAGAAAGAAAAAAACCCTTTTCTAATGCTGACCTTCCATATAATTAGAGTCTTGGTGATCTGTACTCCTTCGTAAAACAATATGACTGTACTATTCGTAAAACAATAAACTTCGCAATTTTACATATATGAGGAGAATATTAAACATTACCATATAATGCAACATATATATATATATATATATATATATATTTGATCATTGTTATTATTATGGAGTTTAATATTGTTAACATTAAATATTTAGCATTAAAAATACAGCGAAACAGATCGATGCTACTTTCTATTTTAGAAAAAAAAAAAAAAAAAAAACGAGACATGCAGTCCTATTTCTTCAGCAAGATGAAAATTCAAGATTGAAACTTCAAGAAGGAAGTTAGCCCTTTTTTTGTAGTAAATCCAATTCTTATACATATAAAAATTTACTGTAATGAAAGCCGGCGTCCTGGCATAGGGGTAACTCATCTTCACCGTGATGTGGACGTACTGGGTTCGAGTCCCGGTTAGGGTATGGTTCTTCTTCATCTGTTCTATCTGTCAGATGCGTGAACGTGCCCATTGTAAAAAGGTGCTGCCCAAGCGAATGTGATGCGTGAGTAGCAAAATCGTACTCTTGGCTCTATTAACTCTTAACTGGGGAAGTGCGGTCTACGGGACCGCATTTCATTTACATTCAAATTAAATTTTCTAATGAATGTATTAGTATGATAAACTTCCAATATATTTTTCTTGATATATAGATATGTTTTAGAAATTTTTCAAAATATTTTGGCATTGAAAAAAGTAAATGCGTTGGAACATACATTTTCTTCTCAAATTACACGTTACAATAAATAATATTCTTGAAAAAACATTTTACTTTTTAAATCATATTTATTTTTACAGTATATGAAGGTATATAGAAGACAATATAATTCAACAATTATATGAAAAATTAAAAAAAAATGAACATATTTCATAGCACGGTTTTCTAGGGCATTTTAAACATACAGGTTAAGAACTAGTATAAAAATCAACCTATAAATTCTGTTTAGGTATCTCTTGGTATACTAATATATTTTATAAATTTTTCAAAATACATTAACACTAGAAAAATTGATTATGTTTGAACATACATATCAAAATCAGTTCAATGCGAACTTTCATCGAAAGACTCTTCTGTACAATTATCCTTATCACTAAAATCACTTTTTGCTTCATTTAAAAGTATCTGGAGCACTGCTAAGTCTTGTTTATCACTGGAACACTAACAGGGAGATGCGATCTTAAAGACCACGCTCGAAGAATTAACTGAATTATTTTAAAAAGCATCTGCTGAAATCGGTTGAAAAAGTGCACGTGTATTGAAGGTCACAAAACAGGAAGCTGCAGGGTCAATCCATTCAGCTGAGCTAAATATAGAATAGGGGTGATAGAAAATCCATCATTAATGGTCTCATAGACCGCACGTCCCCAGTTAAGGGTTAAAATAAGAGACTCTCCCTTTCAGCTTAAAATCGCTGCCTTTGAATCAGCGGTGTTTTCCATGGCAAGTGCAATCAGAAACAACATCAACAAAACTGTTATAAGAAAATCCGTAGAATCGATCCTTTTAGCATAAGTTTGCATTCCAAGGAAGTAATAAGTAGGATATAAATAAATAATATATAACAGGATAAAATAAGGATATGTATAAAATGTTTGAGGGGAAAAAAAAACATAAACATTCCCTTTTCTGGACATTTCGTTTATGAACTCGATAACATATTAGAGTTAATTTTTGTGTATAATATGTAACCTAAAACTGTTGTTTCGTGGTGAATTTTGTACAGTATTCTTACTTTCCAGTATATGGAGTATAAACTATTTGTTGAAATTGTGATAAAAAGAGATTCTCAAAGTTTTGAAGAATCTCTATATTTCATATTTCCCTGAATCCGAAAAACATATTTGTGGAATTATGTCTGTATGTTTGCGAATTCGATAATTCATAAAGAATTTGAACTAAGCTCGTGAAATATGGTATGTGCTATTTGAATCAAATTAGTTGATTTCTATCACATTTTAAAAGAAATCTCTTCAAAGAAAATCTAACAGTTTGGCTGTTCATAACTACAGACGTAGCTACAAGATCAATAATTATAAAACGTAAAGAGATGGACACATAAATTTCGGAAATCAGGTTTAGCATCTAAAATATATGTTCTTAATGAATTTTGAAATAAATCTATGAAAGGGCTGGCCGTCTGCTAGCTCCACTATCAGAAACATATAAATGCAATGCTTTTATAAACGAAATTCGGTATGCATCTTGTGCTTACAGTTATAGTTTCTTACCATACTTTTGTTTCAATCGGACAAAAAAGACATCAAAATTAATGCACACGATAGAGTCAGTAATAATGTTTGATTCAGGCAGAAGATTTATAATTGTAGCTATAGTTCACCAATGCCATATAAAGCATTTGCAGTCTTATCTAAGATCTTTAATTTTATATGGGGGAGGGGCAACTAAGAAATTATTGGAAAGAATATTTCGTGGAAACCACTCACGTTGCTCCAATCTATAAGTTGCCTTTTTTTCTTTCTGTCCATTGTATATGACCTCAGTAAGTGAAAAGTGCAATAAAGCGTGATTGATAGTTGCTCTGTGAGATTGACACCAAATGTATAGACATTCATTCTGAATTTAAAAATTCCAGTAGACGTGATAACGTTTTGTGAATGAAAGCTGTAACAAATATATATGATTTTGTATAAATGATAAATATTTTACACAATGATATCAGCAATTTTTTAATCTTTAGACTGTTATTCAGACGTTAGTATTTATATACACTATTACACATTTATATCTTAATCTTTTTTTTAAGGAAAATAGTCTCATAAATCGAACAAATATTTCAAAATGATTCATGCAATTACTATGCTTATCTAATGTAACAAGTTTAAGAATTTCAATATCACACAAAAAAAAAGTATTTAATATTTGTTATAGAATTTGGGTTGTCTTAGCTTTTCATATTCTAATCCATTCAAATTGGTGTTGTTGCTTATTCCCCCTTGGATTGAACACCAATTCAAACCAAGCAAGAGATCTGGAAAAGAAGGGTACAGTAGTGTCTGAGGGTAAAGACCCTTGAGGGGGGGGGGCTTCTTATGAGCTTAAGTCAGAAATCTGACTTAAGCTCATAAGAAGATGACACTCACAAAGTCGTTTGGACAACCCCTCTTTATGGGGGGGGGGGGCTCTTTCACACACCTCACAGATAGAACACAGGGTAGAGAACAATCTTGTTCGAACATGACTCGAAATCTTGAACCCCAGATCACGGCGAATACGCACTACCCCTAGGCCAAGACACCGGTCATATTGTTGTTCCGCTTTGAAGCAAGAAAAGCTCATTTTATAATCAGCTCTGTAACATTCGAGGCATGGTCAAATAACAAACTGAAGTGAAACCAATTTCCTTCAGTGATTATATAAGTATCGCTCGGTATAAAACAAATATCGCTCGGAATAAAATATGATTTTTTTTTTTCTTCTTTCTCTTGCAGAAAAGTATTGTAGACATCAAAATTTCAAATTCTGCTTTAGATGAATCTCCACGTTCCGACCTCTTTGAGTCTGAAAAGCATATTTTTTAGCAATAATTCTGCCCATCTGTCTGTCTATCTGTGAAATCTACGACTCTACTCTCGACTCAAAGCGATTAGAGCTAGGTGACTGAAATTTGTTATGTGGATTTAAAATTAAATGTTTGATTTTTTTAATGAATTTTCAATGAAATTTGCCCGATTGTTCGGTTCTAAATGAACTTGATAACTCCAAAACATAAAGAGCAGGATAAAATTTGGTAAACAGGTTTAATATCTAATGTGTAGATTCTTATCAGACTTTAAATGAAATCTATCAAAGGGTTGATTGTCTGCTTACCTGTACTTCTGCTTGCATGTAACGCAATAAATCATAAACACAGTGATTTAAATTAATGAAATTCAGTAGACTTTGCTGTGATTTTCACTGTAATTCAGTGTAAAATTCTATGGCTCCATCGTTAGGAAAAAATTTATTCGAAATGCATATTTAAGATAAAACGAGGCCACGGTACCCTGGTGGTAAAATATTGGCTTCGGAACCAGAGGGTTTCAGGTTCGAGACCCAATTCCACCGAAGAAATGCCGTGTAAGCTGACCTGGTGCACGTTAAATCCGTCAGGGCCACACATCCTCGTGCTGGTGTGGTGTGAAAGCTTGTAGAAGGACGTGCCAGCTCAGGTGACATCGTCATCATCTGACCGGAGTTAAATTTTACGAGATCCGTCCCAAAATAGCCCTAGTGGGGCTTTAAAACGGGACGTTAATATAACTAATTTAAAAAAAGAAATAAAATAGAAGATCTTGATGTCAGTGTTATAAACTAATTAATTTCGTACTAAATAAAATTCTAAACTTTTCAAAAAAAAATTTTTTTTTTGGAATTTAACAGGATTAAAGAATTTGTGATAACAAATTTTTAAAAATAAATCAACAAAAATAGATTCTAAAAAAAGAAATATTTTAATCACTTTTTGAAAATGTTTTGCAATATAGAAGAATTAATAAAGGATCACTTTTTTAAGATCATGCCACTTTTTTACAGATCATAATTTTTAACGGCATTTTTCTGGATTTTTCTTCTTTTTCAATGTGACGTCATAGATGGAACTAAGAGGTTTTCCTAGTGAAAATACATGGTGACGATGCGTGTAAGTAGGCTTTTATATTTATTTATTTATTTCCACATTTTTTTAGAGGATAATCTTCCCTCTTTTATGTCACAACATAAATTGATAATTAATTTTAATTTGTCTGCTGAATTCTATAAATTATGGAATTTGTATTGTAACTGTTATTTAGAATTTTAACTCTTGCACATCTAAAATGTTTTTTCAAATTTCTTAAATATTGGCATTTTTTCGTTTTTGCTTTTAATTCTATTTCTTCCTCACTTTTTGGATTTTAGTGCTTGAATTTTCTGATAATTTGAACTTTTTTTATTCTTACTTTTCCATATTTATACTGCGCATATTTTGTCTAGTTTTTCCTAAGCCTCAATTTCTTGGGATTTTCTCTGACCTGGTGGTAAGGTTTCGGCTTCGGAACTGGCGGTTTCAGGTTCTAGACCCGATTCCACAGAGGAACCATCGTGTAAACGAGTCTGGTGCACGTCAAATCTATCGGAGCCAAACGTCCTCTCGCTGATGAGGTGTAGAAGCTTGGAGACGAGGTACCAGCTCAGGTGTCGTCCTCTTCATCTGACAGTGTCCCAAAATAGCCCTAGTAATAATAATAAAACGAAACAAAAACGTGGAATTTTCTCAATACGAGAGTGTAATCTTTGATGAAAGTCAGCCCCTCAGAAAAAAAAAGAAGTAACCGATTTGAAATCTTGTTCGAAGTGACTCTTCATAGAATCTTCAGCTTCATTACATTTTATTCCTATTAATTTAGGAATTATTAATATTTCATTTTTATACATATTTATCTTCAAGTTTTTTAAACTTTGGATTGTTTCAACTTTAATCAAGTTACTACTTATTTAAGACTATTGGATTATTGCAAAAAATAATACGATTTTATATGTAATTTATTTATTACAGTAATCAATTTATTAATTTTAATAATTTAGTACAAAAAGGTTGGAAGGATATATGAGATGTAAACAGATAATACGGACTTCGATTTCTTAAAATTTAAATCCAAATCTGCAAACTGAATTACAAGTTGTGCATAGGTAGATGAATTTTAAGAGCAATAAAAACTGCAAATGTTTTTTTAAAATCTAAAATCCAAGCCTTATATGGCTTTAACGCAAGAACATTTCTAGTGAATAAAATATCGCTCTTAAATAAGAAGGCAGTAATCAAAAAACAGAAAGAAATAGCTTTATTTAAAAAATTAGTCAAAGTTATGGATGAAGAATTATGAAACAGATATATTGGCTTAAACCACTAATCTATGTCTCGACGAAAAAAAGAATACGTAATCATATATCGCATTTTAGGGATCATACATAAGCTTAAAAAAGAAGCCAATAGTCACATGAACAAATAATAATTATGTTAGCTCGTAAAGTAAGCAAATATAATAAGCTCTTGAGGGATTTTGCCTAGGTTATTTAAAGATTTGATAATGCCCGATGCGGAGTTAATTGGAAAAGTTTTTTTTGGAAATACAGTTTTAAAATATCCAATATGCCGTCCCTTTTCAATGCAAGAAAAGGGAAAGAGTACAATAAGATGTTTGCCTACCACCCCTTTCATTTTAAAATGGTTTCACCTTCAAAAACCTTGAACAGCAAGTCCGGTTCCGCTTCGTTTGTTGCTTAACGATTATATACTATAGTTGAAGGTCATAAGAACTTGTCGTGTGACTCGATTCCAAAAAGTATGGAGATAAGGGGTAGCTGGCTTATTCCTCAAAAAGGAAATAAAACAGTATTGAAGTATATGGTAAAGAATTTCAAGCCTCAGTTGTTTTGCAATTCAGATTATATGTGTCTAAAAAGTCCGATAATAAAAACGGATGAATTAGCATGGAGAATTCGCATCACTTCATGCATTAGAGAATGTCCTGATGAATTTGGTACTGTTTTAACGAGAGAAGACGATAAATTTCCAGAATTTGCCCATTATTTCGTTGAACATAAAATGAAGATCGCTAATACAAAATGGGCTCCATCTGAAGTAAGATTCTGCTTTGCTTTCTCAGGAAAACCAATTAAATTTATGTCTCTGATTAATTTATCCGATTTCCTAGATGAAAAAAGATTCCCCCCTGCATGTGAATTGAACGTACAATTTCGGTTACGAAAATGCAGCTTTCAGTCATCATTTTCAAACTATTTTTCAGCAGTAACCGATTTAATTGTGGCTGAAAGATCGGCCAGTATTTGTCAGAACACTGCTTATTATTCAACTGCGCTGAATGAACCAGCAGAATCAGAAAATTATATAACTGAAAATGTAGGTGACGAAATGGTGGTAAACAATCCTCCATTCAAACCCCAATCTCCTATACAACTCAGAGTCTTCTATTCTCCAAATGTGAATTGTATTAACTCAATGTTCAAATCGCATCTGGATGCCTTTTTAAAATGCGAGATTCTCTTATTGGATGTTAAAAACAATGTTGTCATCGCCTCGGAATTTGCAGAAAACTTGCTTTCGAAACATCAAGAATGGACCGTCCCTCTGTATGTGCCTAGAAATTTCGTCGAAGAAATTGAAAACCCTTCGTCATTCCGTGAAGTGTTGGGTATTATTGCAAATGTTTCCTTTCATGATGAAGAAAGTGAGAGAAGCTACATTACAAAAGGTTATTTTACTCATCGGAAGAAGTATTCTAGTTTGAAAGCAGACTTGAAGAAATTATTTCATAACAGGGAGCTCAATGCAGATTTCTGTATAAAAGTAAAAGGGAAACCCTTTCGTGTTCACAAGTCTATTCTAGCTGCTAGATCACCTGTTTTCAAAGCTATTCTAAAAACTGACATGCTTGAAAGCAGAATAGGTGTAATGAATATTTCACATATGAGTTCCGACGCAATGAGCCTCTTCCTTAAATACGTTTATGCATCAGAATTAGAGAAAGATGTTGCGTACGAAAATGTCATTTCATTGTATGAAGCCGCAGATCGATACGAAATCTCATCTTTGCAGCGCACTTGTAGACTAGAGCTGATGGAAAATGTTTCAATAACTAATTTAGGTGATCTGTTTATTCTGTCTTACTTACATGAAGACAGTAAATTGAAAGATTTCATTAGATCCGTTTTAAATGCATGGTGGTTCAACAAGCGTGAAATTAATTTAGACGGATTGCTAAAGCTATTTCATGAAGATAGAAAATTCCACATTTGGATAGAAGAATTTTCAAAAAACTGAGGTAATTATCTTTTTATTATTGTTTTTCAGTATAGTATAACGATTTTAGATAATTTTTTCAACATCAATTATCATTGACATTTTTACTGGAATTTAGTATGACATTTTGAAATTTTTTTTTCATCCATTTAATAAAAAAATCGTCTTTTTCTTTCTTTCATATCTTTAGTAGCACAACATATTGCATGATTTTTCTATAATGTTGTGCGATATTTTGAATATTGCAACATTATTTTTGGACTATTTGGGATATGCAAGGTGACAAGGTCATAATGAAGGGTTGGGGTGTAAACACCTGATTCCATAGTTATTTTTTTATCCACTTCCCCTTTTGAAGTTACACGAGCTTTATTTGGAAGGGGGAAATTCAACTTTATATCATGAATCGAGGTCAAATGGCAAGAATGGTTATTCAGCATGAATCTTCTTTTGCCAGCATCCAAACCACTTTTGCAGGTGCAGTTTAATCCGTTTAGGTTTAACAAGATATCGACGGATTTAATACTTCACTCATGCAGTGGATTTTGCATAGAAATGGCAGAAAAGACTTTATCTGGGGGGGGGGGGGGGGGGTATAAGAAATGTGAGTTTAAGGTCTCAATTTCTTAAACCATATATTTAATATTGACTCTAATTTAATCTCTATATAAACAGTTTTTAAGAAAGGGTAAACTAAAATAAAAATAATAATAATTCTTTAAACGCAGATAGTGATGAAAGCAAATTATCTCAACGTAAAATAATAAAAGAGATTATTGTTTGACAACGAATTCTAACCCCCTCCCCCGCGCGCTTTTGCGCATGCGTTAAGATGGGTTTGATTCGTCAAAATAGGGGTGAAAGGAAAGGAGGTTTACGATTAACAATAAAATAAACTCGGATTACTCGCAGACTGAATTAAAATAATACGGTCAGAAACGACACGATATTCACAAACACGTGAGAAAAAATGTACAAAAAAGTATCTAATAGGACGACAATCAAGGTCAAAGAATGCGCTAATCCTTCCGCGTCTCACCCCTTAATGAGATAGAATCATCGAAAAGTGTTCGTCTTAGAATACTGAAACGAACAGTAAATTGCAAGGTTAAAATTAATTTTAGAAAAAAAAAATTATCTGACAAGCTTGATGAATAATTACTTACACAGTTAACCCTTTGCACTCGAATGTCTTCTCTCAGTCACCATTCAAGACGATGCATCATTTTTTCATTTCATTTATTATTCTAAAATTTGAATTGTTAAAAATATCTATGTAATGTTAAAATGACGTAGATTTATTTTTTAGGAAACTCAAAGTAGTTTCATGTATTTATTTTTGGGTGTAATAAACAGGTCCATGTATTAAATGAATAACTATGCATTGAATTATATTTCCAAGTGCAAAGGGTTAAATGAAATACAAGTTAAGCATTGATAATCTATAAACAAATTTCTAATAATGAAAAATGATTTTCTAAGTCTAAATCGAAATTTGATTTCTATTTCGAGACAATAGATATGATAACAGTAATTACAATAAATACAATGATAACTGAAAATATTAAAATTATGTACGTATTGAAGCTTTGAAATCTTTTGAGGTTGAGGGTTCTTTCGGCAACTGTTGTTTGTCTGAATCATGGTTCATATCTGATTTTTTTTTTTTCCTACATCATTTCAATTACAAAGCATACTCTTGATCATGAACAATTTCCATACATCTCCAATGATCAATCAAGTGTGTCTTCATCACCTTTGCTTCAAGCACCCTCTTGATATGTGTAGCTTCATCATTTTAACTTCTTTCCTATTAGTTTGTTAAATATTCAAAATAGGAAGATCGTTTCGCGCATTTCTGTTTTTAATTTTGAAAGTGGCAGTCGAAATTTTTAACATTAAAATTAATAACGTTGATTGTTTATGGTTTTATACAAATAGAAAAAATCTTTATAGATAATTTTAAAGTCACATTGTTATTGCAGTTTCGAAAAATCGTTTCCTTATTTCTACTATTAAAGTTGCAGGTGGGTTGTCGTTGAGCTTACCATTTTGCGCTGTCAGATGAAATACTACAGGGTACTGGCATCTCTGCAAATTTGTACTACGCGCTAGTCTTTTAACCCTTAACTGGGGACGTGCGGTCTGTGATACCGCTAGCGATGGATTTTCGGTTACCCTATTCTATTTTTAGCTCAACTGAATGGATTGACCCTGTAGCTTCCTGTTTTGTGACCTTCAATACACGTGCACTTTTTCAACCGATTTCAGCGGATGCTTTTTAATTTTAGGAATTTACTGGGGAGATGCGGTTTAGTAGACCGCATTTCATTTACACTCAAATTAAATTTTCTAATGAATGTATTAGTATGAAAAATTGCCAATATAATTTGCAGATATTTTTCTTGATATATAGATATATTTTAGAAATTTTACAAAATATATTATCATTAAAAAAAGTAAATGCATTGGAGCATACATTTTCTTCCCAAATTACATGTTGCAATAAATAATATTCTTGAAAAAACATATTACTTTTTACTTTTTAAATCATATTTATTTTTACAGTATATGAAGCTATATAGAAGACAATATAATGTAAAATTCTACAATTATATGAAAAAAAAAAAGTGACAGTTGGTAAAATTGGCCCCTTTTTTATCGGCTTGTGTGACTTCCATAGCACGGTTTTCTAGGGCTTTTTAAACATACAGGTTAAGAAATAGTATAAAAATCAACCTATAAATTCTGTATATATATCTCTTAGTATATTAATATATTTTATAAATTTTCAAAATAAATTATCACTAGAAAAATTAATTATGTTTGAACATACATATCAGAATCAGTTGAATGCGAACTTTCATCGAAAAACTCTTCTCTGCAGTTATCCTTATCACTAAAATCATTTTCTGCTTCATTTAAAAGTGTCTGGAGCACTGCTTCATCATATGATTAGTAAATTGGATATTTTGGGGCCTACTGTGCTATGAAAGTCACACAAGCCGATAAAAAAGGGGCCAATTTTACCCATTGTCATTTTTATTTTTATTTTTCATATAATTGTTGAATTTTACATTATATTGTCTTCTATATACCTTTATATACAATAAAAATAAATATGATTAAAAAAGTAAAACATAATATGCTTTTTTAAGAATATTATTTATTGTAACGTGTAATTTGAGAAGAAAATGTATGTTCCAACGCATTTACATTTTTCAATGATAATATATTTTGAAATTTTTTTTAAACATATCTATATTAAGAAAAATATCTGCAAAATATATTGGCAGTTTTTCATGCTAATACATTCATTTGGAAATTTGATTTCAGTGTAAATGAAATGCTGTCTCGTGGACCGCACCTCCCCAGTTAAGTCCTAAAATTTCACCTCCCCAGTTAAGGGTTAATTGTTATATATTTAATGAAGATCAAGCCAGCATCTAAGAAGAAGAAGCATATGAATTAAGTGTAGCCTTTTGGTAATTTTACCAATGCTATAAAAAATGTTCAGAGATATAAATTTTAGCGATCTCGGCATTTTCTGCCAAGTTCAAACTTACTCTGGTAGTGAGAATGGTACTTTTTATCAAAAATCTTTCGTAATACCCAAAATGCATATATACAATGTAGTTTCAGTGTTTAGTGTAATTATAAAAATTTTATTGCAAATTAAGGAATTATAAATCACAATTTTAGTGTTATTAATAGTAGGGACTAATTTTAAAATAATAATAATAATAAAACAAGCAGTGGGGTCTCTTTTAAACTTTGTTGCAGAATATGTGAGAAAGTTTAGGAGAGAGGGAATCCTTCCCTTTTCCTCCAGAAAAAAATTGGGGATTTTAGGCAAGATTCTGAACGCCACGAGTGCTCAGAATTTTATTTTCTGAGACAGGCATGGAAGAGGTTTATGCTTTGAAGGTTAGTAAAGGAAAACGAATATACATTTTCAAAGTTCTTTTTTTTATCGATTTTTTTTTCTTTTTAAAATTTTTTTAGTAAAAAAAAAAAGTATTAACCGCATTTTATTTATTTCATTACGTTTTCGAATAATCTTATATATTTTCTAGAATATACAAACTAATAGATTGAACGTCTAAACTTTGACGGATTTTATACAAAATTTCATATAGATGACGCAATTACTTTTAGACGTTAACTTTATGATCCAGAAATTATACATCTAGATTTTCACTTTTTTGTTAGTTTCGATTTCGCATATAATCAAACTTCCGGCAAATAGATTTTGTTCAGAATTTAATGCGTAACCAGAGACATGAATTTCTGACGCGGCCAGAGACATGGAGTCAAAATTACTTCAATGTTATTCTCCATTGACTATTCTTTTTTATCTTTTG
>JAPMOR010122514.1:0-34617 GCA_026543865.1 Argiope aurantia | reverse complement strand
GAATTCATTTCTTTGCCCACTAATAACAGAAGACAAAGCTTTTATACCAAAACACTCACGGTTTTAATACTTATTTTTTCACTTCTTATTGAGTACTAAAGCTTTACATTTATCTCAAGCCATGTAGAAAGTGAACGTGACCGTGGGCCAGTGAATCATAGAAGCAATTGCCGAAAACGTGCAGAATTAAAATAGAAGGCTCCATACTGATAGTTTATATACTGCACTGCCTATTTCAAGAATTTATTAAAAAGTAAATTAGAGTATATAAAATGCTCACATTTTAACATTAATTTTGTAATGTCCAACTTAAATGCAGCAAACATAAACAAAACGTTAACGTAAATCGTACGCCTAGTTCTTAAGAAAATTGGCGCAAACTGATTTTATTTTCCACTGATAAATGATTGCGCAGATATAGAAAGGTAATCTTAAGATAAGAGTCAAAATGTATAGTTTTTGGGTTTTAGAAAAGTCCTTAATAGATGACTTAATATACGCTTTAATGTTCTCAATTAATTGCGATAAAAGAAAACTAGTCCGGATAGTACGGAAGCCGGATAATCGCGAACTTGATACTCGGTGTGCTGTATTTTTATACTGAAATATTGGGATTGTTTTGGCCTGAGGATAAGGGACCCGAGAGCTCCTCGTTTGAACCTTGTTGACATTCTGGTACATGTTAAATTCACGTTCAGTCGTTGTCTAAAAACACATAACTTTCGCCAATTTCAAAACTACCTTTTGATTTGCAATTTGCATCAGAAAATATGCAGTTATTAAATTATTTCGTGACAAAATAAAAATCAGGTTTTTCATTTTATTGATTTAAGAACTGCTTGATTTTTAAAGCTACTCTGCATTTAAAAATCATCAGGTTTATCATTTAAGGAACGATAAAAAAAATCAGCCATCCTCTTTAATTAAATTACAAGAATTATGAATCAGCATACTGACAATACTAATTTTAAAGTGCAATAAAGAAGAAATAAATTAAATATCTGAATAACAACACTCTTCTGTCATTAAATTACGGGAAAATATCCCTTTACAATTTTCCTTTCAGTGTTTTTATTTATATGAAATTATGTTTTCATAAAAAAGATTCTTGCAAACAAATTCTCTGGTAGGAATTTAATTCTTTTTTCATATCCATTAACATTTAACTAAGTTGAAACTTTTAAGCAGTGCATCATTTTTTTCCCAGTGTTGATGCCACATAGCTTTCACCAAAAAATTCCAAATGTAATTGCGCCATTCTAAACCTATTATGTGGTAGAGGGGTTTTAATTATCTAGGATCTAACATCTAAAATCTATTTTTTTAACTCTCAAGAATCAAAGATATCTTCAAACACAGAATGACATTTATTGAAGAGCACCGATACGAACACAAAGATTTTCACCGTTTCATCTCTAATTAAACATTACAAATCTGAAAAAAAAAACAAGAATAAAAAATATATCACAGTTCTATAAAAACTTCGGTCCGAGATCAACTGTCCGAGAGGAAGGACGTACATTCGCGAGCTCCGTAAGTAGGCGTAACTTCTTTATGCGTCTGCGACTTCTTTGCTTTATTTTTAACGAACGCTTCTTCACAAGTGCAAATGTTCCATAAAATAATACTTGCAAAAGTGCTCTCTACAGTGTATAGTGCATGTTTTTGTTTCCTGAACATTTCCTATTGGATTACTTGTGTCATTCTATTCATCAATCCCATGAAATGCCTACCTTGATGATGTCAGGCTAAGAAAAATATAGAACGGCCGGGGTAAGTGACTCCTAATACTGCTGGTCAATGGTGTGCTAAATTATGTATATTGATGTACAAAGTTTTTCTCTATACGATTATTCGGCAATTTTTAGTATTCTTTTTAACACTGCCAATATGCAAATGCAAATGCACAGTCCCCTTTCTACCCTTCAATATTTCTCCCCTCATTGTCCTTACTAATTACTTTTTTTTATTATCTTTAATACACACATAGAGGGAGCCTTCAAGAGTATTTTGGTATGTGTTATGTTCATTTATGCTTAGTAGCTCTAACACAACATTTTTTTTCTGAAAACCTCCCGAGAAAAATTACATCGTACTTTGTGAATTTCCTCTAAGTTTCACTTTCTACAGTTATAACTAAAAAACTATTAAGACTTTTGAAAAAATCTAAAAGACGAATAAAACTCTGTACGATTACCAATATAATCATATCCATATCATTACCCTTATGAATTTTGTTAATTTTATATCATTTTTTTGAAACGTTGTTTCTCAAGCAACCATCGGCTAACTTTTTCCCCATTCCCGTCTCTCTCGTATGTAAACAAAGCAGTCGCACACTATCATTTATACATTGTTAATATATTTTAACTATTATACTATCACCATGTCTTTAATTCTTTAATTCATTCTTTTTAATCTTTTAACTCAACTTAATTATGTTCTCTAAGCTTTTTGATATATTTACATGTAAATGTTTTGCATATTTCCGATGTAAAGTACCGTTTTTGCCCCCGATCGCCACATCCTAAAAATGGAGGCGCAGGGGACGCTATCGTGTAAACAAAGGAATCCAAGCTTCTCGTTTTAAATCAGGCGTAAATTTACTTATATCTTGGTCTCGCTTATACATGCATTTCATATATATGAACTTTCGGAAATTAAGTGTTTTACTCTTTTAACTTAGTTGTTCTTAGTACTTAACCCTCTGAATTTCTTTGCTCTTTGAAATGCAGTTCTTTTAAACGGAAAGACTCATTTAATGTTGAAATATAGCAATGAAATAGTATATTTGCATGTTCATTAAAATCATTGCTGCATCAGAAAATTTAATCATTCAGAAGTTCTCTCTCTCTCTTTTTTTTCTTTTCATTTTAAGAGTTATTGATATAAATAACTTATTGTGAGTACTTAAAAATTCTTATAAATTTTAATTATGTATTAATTAAATCCCAAAGAAATTGCTTGCATTTATTTATTAGAATATAAAGATAATATTGTTCTAATGTTGAGAACTGATTAAGATATATGTAGATTCATATCCAAGAAATAACTTCATTAACAATGTAAATTTTCAATAATTACTAAAATTTATTAATTTAAAAAGACAGAATAGAAACACAGGTCAAATGTTATTTTATGGAAAAAATATTACTTTTCTGGTTGATATATTCCCATTAATATTTTGCAGGTATACTGCCAAAATTATCCAAATCTCCTTTCCCTTCAAAACGAATCTGCACACCCACAAGAGCTGTTAAATACTAAAATATGCATACTACGAAAAAATGTCTGATTTTATGAATACAGCAATGAAACTCCGAATTTCTAACCAAAAAGAACATTTGCTAGCATTTTTTTTAATTATGTTCTATGATTTAAGCAATGCACAAAATATATAATACCAGCCAATTTTCAAACGATTTGCAGAATTCTTCAAGGAAGGAATATTTTATTTTTTATTTTAGAATTAAAACTATTTCAAGAGCTGGTATGAGGGAGATTGAGCTTTGAAAAATAATTAATACTATTTCATATATAGTTTTCTGAAACAATAAGCATTTTAATTCATTTTTTTAAATTTATTATTTTTACATACTTTCCAATATTTTTTAAATTATGGATTGGGCCTGAAAGTTGGTCAAATTTCGTAATGGAAATAATCTTATTTACTATTAAATTTGATATCCATTCAATAATCTATCTATCTTCGGAATATTCTATTCTATCTATCTTCGATTTATCTATCTTCGGAAACTTCAATATCATCTTCGTTAACAGAATCATTTTCTAACGAAGTAGAAATATTTTCTTCTTGAAAAGAGTTTGAAGTGTCAAATACAGCATCTTACTCATCACTTATATCAAATCAGATTTATCTGAATCTTCACAGATTATTTTATTAATTTCTTTTTGAGTTAAGACTTCCCGATTACCCGGCATTTTAGCAAGAGATTTTAGTTGCTGGCGAGCAGAAAGCGTACTGTAAATTAAATATCTGCCCTCAAACACTTTCTGGAGACATCAATCAACACTGACAGCGGGAACGGAAGCAACCACTGTTACAAAGACAAAATTATCCCGCACCGTTTTACGACCCTGATGAGAAAAGGGGAAGAAAATTAACAGGTGGCATTCGGCCCCTCGACCGTTCTGTGGATGTCTGAATGTACAGCCTCCTCGGCCGCATTAGGAGTCAGAGGGTCAAATTTGGTTTTCTTCTCTCCCCTTTGTTTTCATTATTATTCTTTGCTTAACTTTCGGATCCGTGAGATGGCGAAGCAGGCAGTAACTTTCCTTTCCCCTACTCCTTATGCGAGCGTCGGTTTAACCCTTCGGATACTTAATTCGGTTTACCTGAAACACGCCTGTTCAAGCAGGTTGCAGTCTTCGTTTTATATATTGTAAAGTTTACTCATAGAAATTATTTCGAAGCTGTAAATACTTCAATACTCTTGCCTTCTCTTTTGCAACCCTCTTTTCAATTAATAAGCGCGTGACTTTTATTTTATTGTTTTCCCTCGACGCATTCTCAATATATCAAAAATATTTTAAGTCCCGGTTACTTAATCAAAGGGTTATTTTTATTAACCAATAACAATCTCCTTTCATAATCTTTAATATTCTCTTATACACCATTACAAGTAATATTCCAGTAGCTCGACCTTGTTACATTCTCAAAACTTTCCTGCACGCCTTAAGTCCAGGTTACCCAAATTAATTTACGGACAGGTTATGTCTTGTTTCCTCAAATACCCCTACTTCTCTCCTTCTGACTGGTACCCACCTCCAAAAATCATACCTGCCCATGCAAGTCATCCATGCTAAAAGTTTAAATTATTAGCATTTTAAAGTTCTAAAAAAAAATTCTTTTCCCTAAAAAGTTCTAATTGCGAAACGGAGGCCAGGATATAGATTTTAAAAAAAAGTCTGAGTGCGGAGCCAACACATGAGCAAACCGTTCACAAATGTCCGGCGACATGAACAATTTAGCATAAACTCATTCCTTTGATCTAATTTTTGAATGCTTCAGGACATTTGTAGGACCCTGCAAAAATTGTAACACCACATCTGAGCTTCCGTGTCTTAAATCTCTCCAAAAAAAAGGAGGGGAATATCCCTTTATCTTCTTCCTTTCACTCATTTTTATATATATAAAAAAAATCCTAGATTATTTAGAATACACAATTGAGACTTCTTTAGTTCTTTAGCACACTTCTGCCAAAGTTGAGGGCCTCTGCCCCGGCTGTTTCTACTCTCTGTAAATCTTCGACTTTCCTACAGTTTATATATATATATATATATATATACATACATTTTACAAGAACTTTTCATTTAATTGGGGAAAAAGCTGCAATTATGACAAACAAAATTTCTGTCCGTACCAATGTCGGGGATCCCAGCCCTATTGAGAATAACCCAACTAACTCACAATCGGCTGATAAACCCATCACTGAAAACTGCACGAATGGACCAATCGAAGCAGTGCGAAATACTGCAGTATACAAAAGAGACTTTCTTTTCGCTGAACTCTCCGAACTTTTGATGGGAAAAAAAGCAAATCATAAGTTTAGGCTAAATGATAATGAAAGGGTAAAGGCCTTTGCCCTTCTCAGTGATCTGCGAAATCTTCAAAGAGAAAAGGAGGAAAAAGATGCTGAAGAAGAGTCCATAGCAAAAGAAAAAACGAAACCAGCAAAAACATACGCTGAAGCCACGGCCACCAAACAAGCCCACACAGTACTATTGCTCCCCAAAGAGAACAGCAAAGAAAAGGTTAAAAAGCTGGTTGAAGAAAACATACAACCAACGAAAGAAAAAATGGCCATCAATGCAGTTAGCCTCTTAGGAACAAGGGAATCGCAGTCGATTGCTCGGATAAAGAAGGAGTGCAGAAATTAATCCAGATGATTCAGGGAAACCAGAGGCTATCTGAAACAATCGAATGCAAAAAACCATCGACCAGGCACCCTAGATGCATCGTATATGATATCCCAAATGGGATCGCAGATGTAGAGGTGTTGGAAGTACTGGAACTCACCATTGGAGCTCCCAAAGATTCTCTGAAGCTGAGCTTTAGAATCAAGGGAAGAGGGGACTGCAGTCACCTGGTAATCTCAGGAAAGCCGGAGTATATCAAATCTTTACTTAACCAGAAGAAGATTCTCATAAATTGGAAAACACACTCCATTAAAGAACACTTCAGCGTTCGTAGGTGCTTTAAGTGCCAACGCTATGGACACATCCAGACAAAATGTTTGTCATCGAAGCATTACTGCGCTCATTGTGGCCATGAGCATCAAAACTAAGTACTGCAGAAACAACTTGGAAACATGCATTAACTGCCATGAAGAAAATACGCAGAAAGGTGCACGGTTCATCATCGACCATTCGGCCTCACACAATAGATGTCCCACATATTTGAAAGAAATAGCAAGGTACCGAATAACCCTACAGTATGAATAACAACAATTGCTCCAACTCAAGCTCTACGCCATTTACATCACAACAACCTTTTCTTCACTCCTTCTCCGGTTTCAACTGGCCTTCTAAGTCTTCATCCTACCTTGGTCTAACCATCCTTCAAATCAACTTAGCCAAATCAAAAACAGCCACTTCAATCCTGTCTAAATCGGCCATGCTCCATCTTCCAGATATAATACTAGTTCAAGAACCTTACATAAATGAAGGAAAAATCACAGGAATTCCATCTTCATGGAATCAATGGCTTTCCAACAACCAAAAGGCAGGTTTAATCGCCCTTCCTTCCTGCCGAAGACCAATTTTTCTTCATTCTACGGATAACTCCACAGCAATTAAAATACAAATGGATAAAGGCCCACTGACAATAATTTCCTCCTATTCATCGCCACATTCAAACATTTCAGAAACTTTACAAGACCTTGATGTTCTTCTCAAGAGCATCGGAACGGAAATGGCTCTCATCGGGGCAGACCTTAATGCTCACAGTAGAATCTGGGGATACAGAGATGAAAATGCCAGAGGATCTTTAGTGGAAGATCTCGTCGCAGCAAATAATTTGTTTCTCTTAAACGACAAAAATTCTCCCCCTACTTTTAAAACTAACAATGGAAAAGGCTGGCCAGACCTTTCAATCGTCAAAGGAGCATACATCGCCTCAATCTGTAATTGGGAAGTCCTCGAAGATTACTCTCTAAGTGACCATAAATACATCAAAATTCACATCTCCTCTCAACGCAAAGGCTCGAGCTACTACCGTTTTAAAACAGCATATGGCGGTCACAGTAAAATGATTCAGCAACTCAGCACAAAAATCCCCGAGCTTCTCAACTCAATAGCCTCCTCTCAGAATCATGAAGATCTCTCGGCAGCCACATTTAATTTACAACTTGAAATCTTCAAGGTATGCAAAACAACTTACAAGGTAAAAAATGTCAAGACTAAACATAGCATCAACTGGGGGACCCAGGAGCGCGAAATCAAGAAAAAGGAACTCAGGGCATTAAGAAGAAGAGTACAACACTCTCAAGGGTCTCTCAAGCAACATTTTAAAGAAATAGAATCAAAGAAAAGAAAGGAGTTCAAAAAGGCTACCAAAAAAGCAAAACGGTCCTCCTTCCATAATCTTTGCACCGATTCAACTAACCTATACGGTATACCATATAAAGCATGCATCAAAAACGCCCAACCACCTTCAGAACTCTTCAAGCTCTTGGGCAACTCCAACGTAGGGGAAGCTAACACATTCTCATAAGAAATCCTCACGGCTCTTTACCCTCCAGCCCAAGATACTGCACTTCCCGAAATCCGAAATAGTCCTTTCATTCCGGAACCATCCTTTTCAAAAAACGAAATAAAACAAATCCTTCGTAAAGCCCCGCCTAAAAAAGCACCAGGTTTTGACTCCATAGACAATATAATATTGAAAGAAATTAACAAGAACTTCCCGGATATTCTCCACACCCTCTTCAATAAGTGCCTCCAACTGCAATGCTTTCCTACTCCACTCAAAAAAGGAATGATAATACAGTTTCACAAGAAGGGTAAGAACAAAACAGACATCAGTTCTTATCGTCCCATCTCTCTTCTTCCCACCATTGGCAAAACCCTAGAGAAACTCCTCTTGCAGAGACTTAATCATCATCTCAGAGTAAATGACTTGCTCCATCCAAACCAATTTGGTTTTAGGGACGGAAAATCCAGACCACGCAATACAGCAATTAACGGAAAAAATTCATAATTTCAAAAAGCAAAACGAATACATTCTGGTAATTTCTTTAGACATCCAAAGAGCTTTCGATAATCTGGAATTCTCTTCCATCCGCAATAACCTCGATAAACTTAAATTCAATTCAAAAACTACAGAAACACTTAAAGATGTCCTAGAAAATAGAGAAGTCCTTCTTCAAACATCTCAAGGCACTGCCGCCTGGTCACAGTAGAAAGGCTGCGCGCAAGGATCCTGTTCTGGATCAGTTTTTTGGAATCTTGTCACAAACGAAATTCTTTCTGAAAAATGGCCACCTAACATTCACCTCCAGGCATTTGCAAACGACTTTGTTTTTGTAGTAGCTGAATCAACAAGAGCAAAATAGAAATCAGCCGTCCAGGATGCTCTCTCAATCTTCAAGTGCTGGACCGACAAGCATCACCTTCAAATCTCTGCAGAAAAATCATGTAATATCTTGATAAGCAAATTAGTCAACGGGCCAATAATTAAATGGAATAGCGTAACAATAAAAAGACAACAATCTTTAAAATTTCTCGGTGTTACCATTGACAATAAGTTTAACTGGATTCCTCACCTCCTCAACACCTAAACGAAGGCGACTCTCTTATACCAAAATCTCAGCAGAATTGCTGGCTCCACATGGGGTCTGAAAAAAGAATTCAGGCGTCATCTGTACTTCACCGTTGCCGAGAGAATGATCCTACATGGAGCATCAGCTTGGGTCTATCCTCTCTCATCCCGACAACAAAGAATCCTAATCTCAATACAGAGAAAATTTCTCCTGAGTATTTCTGGAGTATTCCGAACAACATCCACGGCAGCACTGCAAGTTATCGAAGGAATTCTTCCACTTCACATCAAAGCGCAAGCAGAAGCAACCTATGTAAGAGTAAGTCGTCTTCAATTACCTAGCCATTTTCAGAATATAACATTCCAACCTGAGAACTTCGAGATGAAATGCTCTCACACAAAAATCTTCCCCTCAAACTTTCTTCCTGAGGACATAATTTCCCTCAAAAAGGAATTCCAACCTACAAACAAAACGGATATTTTTACAGATGGATCCAAAATCGAGGGGAAAACCGGCTTTGCCTACTGCGTATTCCAAAACGAACAAATTACTCATCAGTGGCTCGGCAAACTGAACGAAAAGAATTCTGTCTTTCAAGCTGAGCTGCTGGCCATTAAGGAAGCATGTAAATGGGCTAGCAAATACGGTCATAACACTAAAATATGGAGTGATAGCGAATCCAGCTCAAAAGCGTTCAGTTCATTCTCCACCTCAAGCCCAATTGTTCAGGAAATTCAAGCCATTCTGCTCCACCAACCTTCTATCAAGTTAGGTTGGGTGAAAGCACATGTAGGCCACAACGGAAACGAGGCTGCAAATTCCCTAGCCAAACAGACCATTTCTGCAGGTACGCCCGTTCAATACCCAGCTCCTAGAAGTCATCTGAAAAGTATTGTAAATGAATTGAGCCTACAGCGATGGCAAGAAGAATGGGACAATGGCTCAACTGGTAGAAACATCCATCAAATAATCTCAAAAGTGTCCTTTAACCCATCATCTTGGAATAGGCTTGACCTTATCTTTGCAACTGGCCATGGCCCTTTCCCTTCATATTTCAAGAGATTCCATATTAAAGGAACTGATCAACGTGGCTGCGGCGAAGTAGGCGATCCCCTTCATTATGCCACTAGCTGCCCTCTCACCACATTTTATCATCTCAAGAAACCCACCCACGACCTAGAAAATATCTGGTGGACCAACGTTATGAGAAACAAGATGTCCAAGGTTAAAATTAGAAATCTTGTGCGGTTCCTACAAGAGAACGAGGAATTGATTTCTCCAGACCCAAGCCCAGTATAAATTTTCGTTTCATTTCTCAACCAAGCTCTTCTCCTGAATATATTACCTTCAATAAATTTCATCTACTCATGCTCCCCACCGAACACCTCTTTCATCATTATAATATTGTATATAGTTACTTTTTATGTGTATTGGTGATATTTTATGTCTTTTCATGTGTATTTTGATATTTTATGCCTTTTTATGTATTTCTTTTATCTTAATAAATACTCCCACGTATATCCTTTCAACCGACAGGGAATCCTAGAGATTCCCAGTTCGGGGATATTCTGTGGCGAAAGAACGAAAGAAAGGTGCTATATAAAGGTATAAAATTTTTAATACCTCAAATAATTATTTTATGCAATTTCAATAATTGTTTACTTCGTTTAGACTATTTTTCCTATTAGAAAAATATGTCCAATACTTAATTTCTATAAATAATAAGTATTGAACCCAAAAGATGATATTCAAATCGTATTTGCTTTAATTACAACAGAATTAAATTAATAATAATAATATTTTCAATATACACATTTTTTTTTTTTTACATAGAATTGTTTGTCTAGAAATTATCACGCTTCATGTTTACTACATTTCTGACAAGAAAGTGCTGAAAAATACGTTTTTCTTGGTTTATTTTAAGCTTTTATTTAAGTGATGGCAACATTTTTCATCAAAGGGATTTTTTCCCCAACATGATTGCACAGTTTGGATTTTATTTTGTTTGAAATAAATTGTAGGAAAATGCGATTAGAATATTTTTAAAAATAAATATCATTGAAAATATCATTTTAATTTTTAGAATTTTAAGATAAAATATTTTTGTACATTTATGTTTTCAGAAGTTATTACAGAAAGTCCCCAAAGTTTCACTAAATTTTAAATTAAAATTTCAAAAAAATCGCCATGAGATGAACATTCTTACCCTTCGAAATATATATGTGTCAAATTTAGCAGTTCCAAGTCAAATGGTTCAGGCCTTCAAATCTTCAATACACGTTATTCTTTTTTATAAGTACAGATGCATTATGACAGAAAATCACTACCAATGCTAAGCTGATGTATATAATATTTCTAAAATAAAGTGTAAACCGTATTAAAGAGTTTCCAGAACTTAGCAAAACTTGGCTAAGCAGAAAAGGGGAAAAAGCTCGGGGAACAGAATTCAAATTGTAAAAAAGTGTGAAATGATTGCACTCGGACATTTAAAATACTGAGTTGTTCAATAGCTCAGTAAAACAAGAACAGAAACAACTTTTCTTATTCTTAAATCTCGTAAATAGATGAATATGATAAAAAGCGTTTTTTTTTTTTCCTCTCAGAAATGTAGAATAAAAAAAAATCGATATTTTCGAATATATTTCTTCAGAAAACCTTCTCTACATTTATTCTTTGGAAAGATACATTATGCAGGCATAAAACGTAATTATGTTTTATTACTAATTAAAGTTAAAAAAATAGAATTTGAGAAAATACTGTTTAAATTCTTAGAAGTATATTTTTTGTTCCAATTTGGCACATTTTCTGAATTTCAAAATAGCCAATCTGCTCATTAAAAAATTACAAATTGTGTTTATGCTACATAATCTGAAAAAACTTCCATATATCTAATTTTCAAACATCGGTATGAAGAGATTGAAGAATTAATGTTAAATGTATTATTTATGTATTATACCTTAATGAAATTTCGACTAACCACACAGTGTTAGTTGATTACATTAAAGGTCATTAAAGTAAATATTTTGTTAAAAAAGTAACGTTAAATATTTTGCAATTTCGTCAAATTGATCAACTGATAACAATGTCGATTGCATTACGATACGTTTAAGGCCATACTTTTACCATATAAGAATGTTAAAACGTTTGAATAAATGCCGGTATTAAAATGCAAAATAAATACTGTTAACCTTTAAATGAAATTAATTCGATTTTAAAGGGACAATTTCAAAAACATACTTCTGAAATAAAATTCTAAAATATGGTTTGATGACTTATCTTACAGAATAATAAACAAGGCTTTAAAAATAGCGTATTTTTATATCAAAAGTTTAAAATATACGTGCAATTGGGTTTAGAAAAAATGCGAGTTTGTGATAAGGCAAAAATGCATTTGAAAGCTTCAATTTTTATTGGCAGCATATTACGAATAAGTCTCAAATATATTAGCAATGAATATTATAAGGGATGCTTCGCACCTACAACTGCATTTCAATGTATCCAAAATGAAAAATTTTAAACCGATATTTAGAAATATAAAAATTACAATCATTGATATAAAAATTTGATTCTTGTCTTTTTCAATCTTGTTTGCTTTAAGAATTCAAAAGCTGAAAGAAATTTAATTCTTTCAGTACATCGTTATATTTTCCATGAATCAGGAAAATATATCAGGAAATAATCAGGAAAAAAATCCTTTAGGACACCACCCCTACCGCTTTTTCAATAACTGTGTCATATAACATGAAATAAACAGATTTTCTTGCAAGACAATTCAATACTTGATTCAGTTTTTGAAAAGAAAGATGATTTTCTGATGATAAACTTTGAATTTACTTGCTAAGAGGGTTTGTTTGTTTAGTTATATTAACGTCCTATTGTAAAGCAACACTGGGGCTATTTTGGAAAGGACCTAGTAATTTTGAAACGCGGTCAGATGACGAGGACGACACCCGAAGTGGCACCCCCCTCTCCACACCTGCTGGAGGATGTTTGCCCCTGACGGATTTAACGTGCAACAGGACCCCTTATACGACGGTTCTTCGGTAGAATCGAGTCTTGAACCTGGAATCCTACAGCTTACGAGCCGAGACGTTACCACCAGGCACCCGCTGTCCCTTGCTAAGAGGGAAACTAGTACAAATAAAATTCAATAACATACATGAAAAAAAACACGCGAAAATTTAGAAACAGAAGCGGTTGATCAGAAAGTCTGATACCTCAATAATTTGGGCTAGGACGAAGAGAATTTTGTCAGCAGTAGAGGTCCAATTTACCATCAGGACTAAACCCAGTCCGTATAATGGAAAGAAAATTACTTTTTGGGGAAAGAAAGGAGAAGCATTAAAATTATTAGTTTAATGAGCAAAAATATATTTATATTTTCTATACTTACAGTAAATACTTTACTTACCAAATAAACCGATTTTTTTTAAGGCGAAATAACATTTTCTCGAAGCGATCCTGACGGGTGTAACTTTTGTAAGTGAATTCTAGTTAATAAGCAATGAAGATTTATTGTTATCAATGAAAGAAGCTGCCAATTATGCAGAGCTTGATTAAGGCAGGGGCAAATGAGGCAGTTACCCCGGGCCCCAACATTTGAAAGGAGTCCTCTTTTAATGCATGTACATAAAAATGATCTTTTTGCTGGAATTTGAACAATGAATCGGTCTGGATATTTTTTCATTCTTATAGAATAAATATTCGACTTTTAATGTCCCAATATTTATAATAAAATGAGACTGATAAAATAAACACCTTTCTTAAATAATGTAGTTTATTTGGTTTGCATGCAATAAATTAAATACTTCTACATATGAAAATAACTGTTGAGAAATTTGCATATTTTTCCCATTTAAAAATGAACTAATATTTAGTTTGAGATTTAGGAGTTTCTCGTAGAGACAGAAGTTGAAGAGAGTTGCAGAAAGCATTCTAATATAAATCTTGCCTTAGGATTTTGTCAGATTGCATTTTAATTTCAATGACTAAATGAGGTACTTCGAATTAAAATTAAGTGTTTTAAGTTAAAATAGCATTTTGAATTAACGAAAAATACCATAGCCAAGTTCTATGCACGGTTCTTCATTACTGAAGTAGTGAAACAGGGGGGGGGGAGCTCAAAGAAGTTTTGTTTCCGGCCTCCAATTAGGCTAAGTCGAGCCCTGCAATTATATTCATGTTTAACCGTATTTACCTTAAAGGGAATAGGCGTATGCGATGTCAATAAAATGTCACTTGACACAAAGCCCGTTACAATATTGTAATATTAGTCTTTAAATGCATTTGAGATGAAATATGAAATCTCATTTTAAATTTTTTGAATATAAAATGTTAAGACGAATTAGCATTGAACATCTTAGGACTAACCATTCACGATATTATTCTGAAACAAATACCGAATGACACCGATTTTTTGTTTTTTTGAACTCAAGCATTTGAAGCCGGAAAAGTAATCTAGTCATCTCTTATGATTAAGAATACTTTTCATTAAGTTTATTCATCTTTTAATCATACTGTTCGAAATGCAAAATTTGGGTTTCAACTAGAAAAATGACAATTAAGGCGAATTTCACTTCGGTGAAATATACTTGCACTTTGGTATCGACCATATTTCAAAGGCATAATTTGAAAAAATGACTCAACGGCACCCACTGTATTCAGCTTTTATCTTAAATTCTGTGCGAATGCTTATCTCCTTCCTTCCACGTACATGGTCAACTGCCCCTTTACCTTTCCCATCCTCGAATTTCGAGAAAAATAACCGCACATTATGGAGAATGTTGAAACTGAGGAATTCTAAGCGATTTTGGCAATTCTCATAATTATAGGAATAGGAAGTTTCAAATGTAGATCAAAAATATAGTTTTAAATTACAAAATACGGCATCTGAATTCTGTACGATATTGCTCTACCTTTTCCATCATATAATGTATTGATAAGAAATGTACCATTAATTCCAAATAAAAACTTAGGCCTTGATAAACTTGAATCAATATAGTAATGTGGAACCCGACTGTCAGAAATGAATAACCATGGAGTAGTTTGAGTTTAGATCATGCAAAAGGAATATTGAAGCATACATGGATACATAAAAACATTTTGCTTTCCAGGATTTAAACCTGACAAATTAAAAGAGTGACATAACCAACAAAAAATATTTTTATTGCTTATTTCTCAATAATGTTACAAAAATGCAAAATATAACATGCTTGGCATTAAATTTATTACATGGAAAAAATAGTAAATATCTGTTCATAAACGATACCCATGCGCATATTATTTCAATGAAATTCCGCATCAATTCCAATTATCCATACAATAGTACTTCTAAGATTTGCTACAACTCAAAAATTGTAGATACTTGAAGTGCCAAGTTGCTTCACAGGTTTAATCACCACAGTAGCAGTAAACTCAATTCGATAAAGAAATAGATCGCACAAATGAGCAAAATCACAATATGTGCGTTCTATTTCCTGTACGAGCTGAATATGATGAAGGTGCAAGTCTGAAATATAAAGTAATTATTTTGCAAGTCAATACAATTGCGAAACTGAAGACAACGAGAGGAAAAGAAATTTAAAGATCTTTCAGCAAAAACTTGGCATTCAGTTAAAGCAAATATTAAATACATTCACACTAAAGCCTAAAATGCAAAGACAGTTCGATTGAAATCGAACTCTTGTAAAGTATACGTCATATGATAAGCAATGAAGTCTTACATAGCTGCTATTTCAGAATGAGTCATTAGGAATAAGATGACATTAAAATAATCTATCACTGATATTGATTCTATCCATCCTCAATGGAAGATTCATTCCGATAGTGTAAAACTATCGAACAAGTAGAGCAGGAAAATTAACAAAGTTGGATCGTTTTCTGCAACAGAAACTTTGCATTTAGATGCTGGTACAACTTGAAAAGAAATATCCACTCATAATAAAGTAAAAATTCTTTACCTTTGCTGCCCTTTAATAACCGACTTCTACCAATTGAGTATCTGTAGAAGATCCCACCAAGCAAGAATATCAATTCTCCAAGAAGTGACGAGTGGCGTCCATCTCCAAATGGAATGGGACTCCCGAGTGTAAACATAATCCACACTCGAAGAGATTCACATTCCATTTGGAAATACGCAGAGACTTCAGTGCTATGCCTACATGCTGTAACTATTGAAATCATAACAATTCGCTTGAAAAAATAAAATACAAAATTTATTATAACTAACAAACGTTAAAACTATTTTCATTAAATCTAAATTTTAAGCTACACTGTTCATACATCCTACTGTTGCTACAAGGTATGTAATATATAATTATATTGCGTATTATATACAATAAATGCAAATTTAAATAAAGTAAGTTCATCACCTCTACAATATTACCATGCTACAATATTTATCACTAGAATTTCTTTAAATTTTTCGACAGGATATTCCCTCACGTGAAAAGATACAATATTAGAATTGAGCGCCATTTTTGGAGTATAACGCAATTTCATGCCAATGCGAAAATGTATGCCAGTCAATAAAATTATTACTACAGCATTGAACCACAACATTGTAAACTTAAAATTACAGATGTTACAGGAGATGAAAGTATTTTAAAACAAATTTAAATAGAATTGTGAGCAACTTGGGAAGTGACAAAATGGATAATAAAAATTAAACAAGACAAAGATCATTCTACTACCGAGAGGTTTTATACCTAGTTTTAATAGTCTCCTTAATGCTAGAAAAATTGTCCGAGATATATTTTGGATTCTAATTGAGATATCACCAAAATTTCCACCAGTAGTTCCGAAGGTTTGCAAAACTATTGGTACTACGAAGAAATTTGGCAGAAGCTGTTTCTGCCAAAGACATCCAATGGCCACTCATGTGTGAAGGGCATTAGCTTAGTATCCATTCAAAACCATTGAAATATCCAAGTTCTTCCTTTATGTAGAACTACTGAAGGATGATATACCAAATATTCATAATACAAATTGAAATTTGTATTGGATAATCCGAAATCCAAGTATCATCTTGAAGGTGATGTTTGGAATTACTTGGAAAGCATGCCTCTGGAGAAAAAACAGGACTGTGGGATGGTGAATCCTCGGTTATTTTTTTTCTTTATTTCTTACTGTACAATACCGAAGTGAAATTAAACATATACGCATAATATTTAATATTACATTCAAGATCACGCAATTTTTTCAATCTACAGTGTGGGTTTAAATAACAAGTTTATAGAAACTGGTTCCGCTTACGTCTTTTGTCTTCTTTTTGCTAATATATTTCCTAACATAATTTTGTCATAAAGGACAGCAATTTTTATACATGAAGGGAAGTATAAAAAAAATTAAGATTTATGTTGTTGATCAAGGATTGATTACAATGCATACAATTGTTTTTCGGTTAATTGATAAAGTTTGGTATCATACAAATATAGTACGTACTTTATACACCATCTACTCAAGGCAAAAGAGGCTTACTCAAGAATTAGCCTTTATGGCTAATTTGTTGTTTGTACAAATGGGTCATAAAGTTTAGTTATATAGTTTCTGTATGGTCACTACTTGCAATACGTTTTGCTGATCGTATTGCACATAGGATCCTCTCGGAAGCAGATAAATCTCAGCAGTTCTCGATATTTTAATCTTCTGACTGGAAATAAGATACTCAAGTTCATCTATGTTAAGTTCTATATTCAGTTTATCATAAAATAAAAAAAGAAATGTATTGGTATGATACTTATAATCGGAACTTGCAAAATGACACGAAGTTTTAGACACACAAACCTTAAGGATTTTATAAAATTAAAAATCGTTAATACTTACGTCTATCCATTGGAAATCGAATTAATATATTTTACATGACGCCATTAAGCAATGTGCCGATCCATGTTGATATAATGAGACGCATTAATTGCTATATGAAATGTAGTTCCAAGATCGGATGCAATGGAGCTCATTCCTTTCATTGAGGAATTCGTGTTCCACTTGCAAAAGGTTTTTTTTCTCACTAGTGAACTTCAGAAAGGACATTGTTTAGTCTTAATACCTTTGAGAACTCGTAGGAAGGGGAAAGACTAAATTTAAAGTAAAAAGAAAAAAAAAAAAAAGACGACGAATCTAAACTCTTTGTGCAATATTCAGTGTTGCCATTACTTCCTATTCTCAGTGGGAACCAAGTGCAATATGATTAGAAAAACACATTGCAAATGGCTTCCACGCAGAAGAGAAAGATCTTGAACGATATAGTGTTGCCATTACTTCCTATTCTCAGTGGGAACCAAGTGCAATATGATTAGAAAAACACATTACAAATGGCTTCCACGCAGAAGAGGAAGGCCTTGAACGATTAGACTTTCTGATGCTGAAAACTTTGTTCATTTAAAGAAACCCACAATGTTACATCAATTCTTCAATCTAAACTGAAATGATAAACTACCGATATGGAAACACCAATGAAATACGCAATTCATGATAACTGAAAATAAGCTATTGTTTCAAAATTCCGAGACTATTTATCAATGATTCTACCTCGAGAGGCGGGAGATTTGGCTCATTTTCAGAGTTCGCTTGACCTGAATTTACACCCCATTCATTATTTTTTCTTTCTGTATTTTCCCCACGCGTATGTGAGTGAAGAGTCGTTTCTATTTTATTGGAACTTAAAATTGCATATTAATTATATGTCTAATTCAAACAGCAAATACTTTCAGAACTGGCATGGAAAATATTTTGTAAAATCTTAGTCCCATTTACTAATATTATCTTCCTTGCTTATCGTTCCTAAGTTCGAGTACATTAAAGTTCATCTTACTGTTAAAGTCGATTTTTATTTTTCCTCTCACCCTTATTTTGATTAAACATATCCCGACGCATATGCAAAAGCGCGGAAGGGTTTCAAGTCCTACAACGAACAGTATTATAAAGAACATAAAGGCAATGTAAAACTCGAGCGCGAGTTTAAAATTCAAGTTTTTCCTTTGACTTGCAAGATTAAACTTGCAGTAAAGACAAAAAATGCCCAAAGTGTTTCAATTATTTTCAGAATGGTCATTTAAGGCATAAATTATGCTAAAAAGAAAATGAAACTAGAAATTTAACCAGTTGTTTTTTAGAATGACGGGCATGAAAATTTTACTCTATTATATAGTAACTGAAGTACCTAAATTTACTGGAATGATAATCTATCGTTCTATTTGAACGATTGTTATACATGAACTTATTTTTCATTGCATTTGGTTAATACGCCAAAATTATATTGAAAATAATTTGATATCTTGATGAAATGCATACAATTTCTATACGTAATGAGAAAAGGTGCTTTTAATTGAATTTCAATAAAATTATATTGAAAAAGTAGTGGTATCAGCCTTCTCGTATCTCTTCAAATCAATGCTCTAATTAACAATTTATGGTATCAAAAACATGACAGATGCTTCACAGATTTATCAATGCAGTTAACTGCAACTCTCAGAAAGGCTACTCAACTTATCCTGAATCTTATAAAAATGGGAAAAGTTGTACATTTTTAAAATTCTTGACCTACGATTGATTGCAAGAGCAAAATTTACAGGAGCAATCTCAGTCGAAGTATCTCAAACATAATTTTTACTTTCGCAATAATTGCCTATCGACATATCATTGGCGATTTTGCGACAGAAGCATTTCGACGTGTGCGTCACGTATTTCCAGTGCTAATGATTAACTGCACACCATTTGCGAACAATAGGCATGAAAAGCCTTTGGCTTGCAATTTTTAGCGAATTATTAGAATGCGATTGTAACAAACCCCAGAACACCGAGTGCATTCGATAATTTTCAACCGACTGAGAATATCGACACAGAACTACAATTGCAGTTGCAATATATATTTTGGTATGCGATTTTATAAGCCACTGAGTTTATATTTTGTAACAAGACTTATGGAACGGTCAACGGATTTAGTTCCGAATTCGAGAGGTACCTGCTTTTTCCGATAGCTGTACCATATTTCATCCATCTAGATCCTTTTGCTTTCGCTATGTTAACTTGTATTCGAACAGCCGGACTTACACAGAATCACTTTCCTTCGAAAATTGGTAGATGCCTATAAATTTTGTGTAAAGACTAATACTAAATGCTATTCAATTTGCTCAAAGTAGAAAATATATGACAATAGACGAACACAGTTCCAATAATGCTTTTTCGAACTTGGGAAAGTCTGATTAGCTCAAATTTCGAGTTCAAATTTCGTAATTACAATATATTCCCGTCATTTGCCATGAAAAAGGTTGAAGTTGAAACTCAGCATTGAAAGTTTTGCTGTGCATTCGTATATTATATTGTCAACATATCCTACAACATATCGAAAGTTTAATGAAAAGTCAGCCTTAATTAATAGGCTACTTAATTTTGCCTATATTCTACTTTCTATATGGTCACTAGATGCAATACGAATTAAGATACACTACATATGATTAGTCGCCTTAAATAGAATTTTAGACTGCTCAAAACTTATGCTGAAGAACAAGAATGCATTTTCAATTTTGATGGGTCAAGTATTGCATTTTGAAGATAAAACTATGGTCGTTTAGTGAATCCTCCAGGTTTTAATTCTAATTAAAATAGGATGATCTTAAATAATACTTTACTTTAAAACACACAAGCTATTGTTATATTGTTTCTAGCCTTTTTAATCTTAAATGCAGAATGAATTATGCCCCCCCCCCCGTTCCGAGATTATAATTTAATGCCTTAATTCAGAAATCGAATGGTATTTTACTAGTTGAAAATCGTAAAACATGGAATGCATCCGTAGCAAAATTCTGTAGCAAGTAATGAACCATGCTTCCAAGAATCATGACACTATTCAAAAGGTCTTCAAGTTTAACACAAGAATTTAATTTTAAGCCTATGACAACTTGGCGGTGGATATCGAACACATGCAAGGATAGTTACGAAAAAAGCAATTACTAAATCTCGAATACTTACATTGTTGCAAAACCAATTAAAAACACTTGGAATCTATTCAAGTCACCGAAACTTAGGCTGGATATTCACAGATAAGGATATAACAGAATTATCCCCAAATCGAATGGTTCCAATGGAAAATACCGTACGCAATAGAATTGGAATACCATGAAGATAAGCGCAAAACGATTAATTAAAAATTAAATGAGTATCAGCAGTGAGAAGCATTTTAGAATTCCTTATGTATGATAATAAAAACGACGAAGTGCAAACCATGCGTTGATCCTTGTTGCCATTACTCCCTTTTCTGCGCGGAAATTAAGTGCAATACGATAAAGAAAACGTTTTGCAGATAATTTCCACGCAGAAACAGGAAGTGACTGAAGATGCAAGTCTTGCATGCTGTCCATCTTCTGATTTCTAGCGACGAAGCCATTGAGGAATCGGAAGGTTCATTACGAACTCTTTGGTTCACTGCGATACTTTTTGGAAGGAAAATAAGCATATTCTGCAATTAAGATAATGTAGACAATTACTATCTAAAATCAGAGTACTCCTGACGTGCTCCATTTTCAATGATTGCATTGAAAACTCAAGTATGAAGATTCGATGAACCAATCCATGTATGGTAACAATCTGCTTTCGCTTCACCATTTCCTTTACATTTCTTGGAAACAGTATCCAAATAAGAATATTCGTTACGCGTTGTACATAAATCCTTCTAACAGAATCCCTCTTTCCCTTATCTATTATGCTACAATTACATCAGAAAATATATTAAAATTGAGAGAATCTTATCTGATAATCGTTGGGCTATAATTTTGCTCTGCGTTGTTATTCAACCATCTTATTCTTCGGTCAAGCATTCAGCAATTTTAAAAAAAGATGACATTTTAAATTTCTTATGGTTTTTATTTAATGTCGTGATGCAATAAAGAAAATTTAGTATACAAAAAACATTTATACAAAAGAGCAGGAAAGCCATCTTGTCATGCGATTAGGATTACGTTTAGGGCTAAGTATAAAACTCTCAACACTAAATACATTATTTCATAAAGCAAACGCCTACAAGAAGCAGCTAACATCAATGAAGAAAATATCTGAAACAAACTCCAAATTCAGTATAAGTTTCTACAACTTTTTCTCCAGAATTAAATCTAAATATGAAAACTACATTATTTTACTGATTCAGTGAGCAACAATGCTCTAGATATTGTCCGGAGGAAAACTATCTCTGAAGATTTCAATCGATTATGCAAGTTGTAGATAATTCTATGAGATAATTGTTGCATTTGATTTATTCGGATTTTGATATTACATACATCCGTCCTTTAAACTAGTGTCGGTAAAAGTACTTCCATATAGTTATTTTAAGAAATTGGTTTTATTTTCTCCCATCAGACTAGCTTACCCCTTCTCCAACTATAAAGTACAAGAATCGACTATGTAATTCGAAATGCTTATGAAATAGATTTGAGAGTGATAAGACTGTAATATTGATGAAAATTAAAATATTACGACACTGGAGTAATTGCACGATATTCGATAAAGCATCTTTTTGAGACAGCAGAACCTTATCGAAACAAGGACTTGATGCTTCTGAAATTGTCTTCGAAATAAATTTTAATATTTCATAAAAGATTTTAACCTACTTATGAATTTTTGAAGTAAGAATCGTCATATCTATTATGAGCAAATTTTAACTAAATGCTATAGAACGAGTAGAATTATAGGATTTACAGAATTAATGCTACAAATTGTTTCGGAATTTAAGTTCCAAAATATGCATAGAATGCTTCATATTCTTCAAAAGATGGAACTGCTTTTAATAGGAACAAAATATTTACAATTTAATCTTAATTTTCTACTTCTTTATTAACTGAAGTTTATAATACTTTAAATTGAAACCTTCAGTTAAAAGGATTTCGATTTCATTTGCTTTCAGTGATATAATTCTTTGTTTCTTGGTATTGCTAAGAAAGCTTTTCGACAGTTTGCAATCACTTGCATGTTAAATCAAGAATAAGAATATCGTTCCAAAGTCTGATCTCTACACAATTCTGATTTTTAAAGAAGCCCAGAGAGTCACAAATTCATCTAACTCTTTCAATGCTGCCCCGGGCCAATAGGCCGAGAATAATCGTCATGGTTTTCGTTTCAAGCTAGGAATGTAGGATAAAAAAAAAAAAACGAGTTATTACCAAGTATGTCGTCACTTTGTATTTTAAAATCTTGCTTTGAAATCCGACTTGCGTTTGAAGCAGAAATCGACATGCCAATTCAGAATTCGCAAGGTTGGCTGTACCGGATCAGTAGTGAAAGGATTAAACCAAACCTGTATACAATTATGTCCCTAATCGCAGTCTAAATAGGTCGCATTCCTACGACCTGACCGCTTGTAGAAGAAGCAAGCTTTCCCCTGGAACCTCTTGGCAAATTGTCGGTAAACTGGACAACCATCAAAGCACCCCAGGAAACCGCAAGAGAGGGAAAACAGGGAAATGCTTGCTTCTACAGGTGGACAGGTCGTAGAAATGCGACTTAACTTTTCACTCCAACCGTTCTGTTTCTAAAGTTCTTTTCATCTAGGATTTTTTCCCCCCGGAGGAAGATTGCAAATCCCCGACGATCATTATATTCAACCTTAGAATTGATTAATGTACCCAGGTGGACTGCTTTCTCTCCCCTGTCGCTCACCGACCACCTTCTTTAGAATTCCCTCTCCAAGAACCAATAATCTAATTGCATCTTTTCAACCCAGTTCTTAGAAAAAATCTACTGTCCCTTTCGCCTCTAGCGAGGGAGAGAGTTACAATGTCCGTCCTCCATTTCCCATGTACCTCAGAGGATATCAAATCTTCCATGTGAAATCATTCGCAAATAATCTATTATTCGTTTCAGGATTCCAAAATTAGCAGTATTTGGAGATTAGGCTTTTCTACGGGTTGTAAAGAGAAAGATGAAAACTTGTTACGCCTCCCATTTCCACGAATCGGAGTTCACCTTATTGGTAAATGTAGGCACTTCATTTGTCCTCAAATTTATTTCTTCTAAGGACGGTTTTCGAATCCCAGAATGAACAGTATGCTCCAACTCTTGCAATTTTTACATCCTTGTGCCAGCTCGATTGCTGTGGAAATTGAAATTTAATTTAGAGTGTGACTACCGATTCCTATATACTCATTGCAATTATAAATAATGGATATTCACAGATCATTTTCAACTATTGGCATTAATATCCAACTCTTAAATTGAATATAGAACTCTTATTTTGAATCCAAGTCGGTTGACAAGATAATTTGAGTGATATTTAACCTTCAGATCACAATATTAAAAACTTCAGATATTTAATCTGAACATGTTCTCACACACGAATCACTAATTCTCGAGTTGAAAAAACATTAAACTCAAAAATTGAGAGGATAAGACACTGGTTGATAGTACATGGCACATTTCAGTATAATCTAGTCTCGAGACTTAAATTGTAAACAGACGTTTATATTGTCATCAGAATATTTCAATATAACCATAGCCGAAAAGTTTAGAGAGCCTAGTCAATTCAAGATTTAGGAGATTTCTGGAACTTGATATCAAATTAGAATAAATATACTCATCAAAAGTAACTTATTATGACAAACTGATGCAAGTATCAATACTCATCGATTGATGGTGGGATTTAACTATCGAATTAATAAAACCGCCAATTCCAAAACTAATTTGAAATGAAATGATGAAATCAATATTTTCGATCATTTGGAATACTGGAGCAATTGACCTGCGAAACAAGACAATAGTGATCCATAAGCAAAGTCCAAATCACAAAAATACATTCCAAAATCCAAATAGCAATTTAATTTGAATATGTATATTTATTATATGTAATTTAATTACCTTTCGTGTACATGACATATCAAATGAAAGTACACAATTCGATTATTTTGGAAATGCTACAAAATATTTTGAAGGCTTCGGGCTCTTCGAAGTTAAGAAAGCCCTTTCTCACAAATTTGAATTTCATTCGTCTCCAACACATTTGTTCCGAAAAGCCAAAATGGGAAGAAAACTGCAGAATTCCCGATTTGAGAAAATTAAACGAGGAATTTTAGCTCAGTGATCGACCACTATAATGATAAAGTTTTACTTGAAATTGCTAAACAGGTAACCGATGAAATCCAAATAACCAATTAAGTGGTCTGACCAAAATTTCACACATTCTAATAAATTTGTTATCCTACTCTTCGGTACACTATTATGGCCTTTATGCTTGGGATGCAAATATTTTGCCTACTATTGTTAAGCAGTAAAAAAAGATAGTGGGCCGATTTTTAAAAATTTGAATTGAATTAAGTGTTCTATCTTAAGACATTTCTTTTTGATTAATCTTTCTAATGCGGTTAATACACAAGTAAATGGAAATCTTGTATATTGAATGCCTTTTTCCTCCCAATTGAAACCAAAATTCTACAAGAACTACAAATGTAGCCACAAGGTCACACGTGAAATTTCATGTCATTCTTTCTGTTATTGTGCTTACATGCATTCAAAAAGTATAGACTTTCGTTCCTAGATAGGTTTGATTCAAAACTTGATGTTAACGCATAGTTTAACTGCTAAAACCGAGCCAAATGTTATACCAAAATTGAAACGTTTTCAAATTCATACGTATGCAGAAATTCAAATCTACCGACCCACGGTCAGTCCCTTGACAGGTCATTCGAAACTTATTTATGCCCTGTACATGCTCCAAATTTATCACTTTACATTTTGTAATTATTCACTTGTACTCGACAGAAATTTGTTAGTGGATTTCATTCAAAATTTAATACAAATCCACAAATTCAAAATTTAATACAAATCCACATCAATATTCTCTATTCCATCTAGTTAAATGCGTTTCAGTTACCGTTTCAGTAGACGATTTTCTTGCATGGAAAGGTCTGAAGCGTGGAATTAACAAAATATCTCGAGGCAGAATTTAACGATTGTAATATCCCCACCCTTGTATATGAAAAAAAAAAATGATATGGTAAGCTATTAATGAGAATTTTTAAGCATCTTGCACCAAATGGGAAATATTTCCCATTCTGGTATGCAAGAAAACCCCCTCTGCCTTTTGACCCCGATAGGTAAAGGAAGCAACTACCTTATGAATTGACATAACTACCTGTAGAAGCCGTATCGGATTGAACATCTTGCCGAGTTGCGAATTAGGGAAATATACGAAAACTCTAGTTATAGAAAATGTAAGTTTCGAAGGATATTTGCTGTAAACTTTTTGCCATTAATCTATTCCCATATTTTTAAAGGTAGCAAAATTTCGATTAGGCTATCAGATGTGCTCAAGGTTTAATTATGAAGTTTTCACGAAAAAGGAGGCTTCCTCCATTTCGAAGTTTCTAGAATACAAGATTTACGGTAATTCCCAACTATCTGATGAGTTAAAATATTTTTCTTTCAGTCACTAACACTAGACTTATCGCACATAGGTGCGATTAATGTTTTTTCTCATACAGGCCAGAGTTGGATACCACGTCTTCAACATTCTCAAGCAAGACAGTATATTCAATATATTTCGTATTGCAAAGTCTTCGGACAATTCGCAATAATGTGTAGGCTAGAAGGCGGTAGAAATTAAGGTATTCTGTCAAAATACAGACATATGATTAATTCTAGTCATAAGGGAAATCCTCCGTCATAATTTTAGTAAAATATTAGTAATCATCTATGTATACTTTGTTCAAATAGATGGTTAATTTGAAACAAGAGCGGACATTTATAAGCTATAAATGCAATCTTAAAATTAGATGCAAAATTTACCGATTTAATACAAGTTGGTAGACGGATGCATCTTTCCAAATTGCTAGTAACATAACATTGCATATTTTTCCTATTCAAGTTAATATTCACTTACATTATTATTAGTTACTTATTCAAATTACCGTATAGAATTGACCAGTATTAACTGCATTTTACAATGTCATGAATTTTGACTAAATCCCTCCCTCCCCCCCGATAAATTCACTTACTACATTTCTTATTAGATGCATGAAGGTTTAAACATTTTTTTATAGAATGCTTATGAATTGAGATCATTAAGTTTCTTTTAAAGCTTTAGTCAATACTCTTCTACACTGCTTTTCGAAAATATCTATGCAAAATAAAAGTCTTATTTTATAGAATTAACGAGTTTATTCAGGTTTGTTTCGGTTTAACCGATCAACACAGGAATACAATCTCAGTATTATAAATTATTCGATTCTTAATTATCGATGCATCTAGTATGAAATGCTTTGTACTATTGTTACACTAATTCACTCATGGATACCCCTTACATTTAGAGGCAGCTAAGGTTTTTCCTATTCAATTAGATCACATAATGTGATGATCAAAAATTAAAAACTTGCTGGTAGTTTGCAATAATTCATAACGGTTGAAAAAGTCACCTGTTGTCTTCAAATTTCATCATATCGCTAATGTTGAAAAAATCGACTCATGTCCTGGTGAGCTGTGGTTCAATTCTGCACATCTGGTTTTTATTCGAAAGCAAGCACGCTCAAACGATCTAAAGTACACTGAAAAAAAAATCCCACTAACTTTCATTATTAACGGAGGGAAGGGAAAAAAAACCCACGAACGACATTAAATTCTCACAAATTTTAAGTAGTCAATCCCTTTTTTTATATAGGAATCTTCTAACTGTTGCCAAATAGAAATAATAGAAATGCTGCAAGACGGCACAAACAATTCTTAACACGTTTGTGTATTTTCAGGCACATTATAAAAAAGAAGTAGACTTGTATCAGCAGATAGATTTTAACCATATATTATGTAGTTAAAATCCATCTAGTTATTTTATCAGTCTGAAAAAAGCAGTTTTAAAATACATTTCAAGAAAATAAAAAATTATACCCCGTTTTTACTTAATAAACAACCATTGCAGCAAAGGGGTTAAATTATTAAGAGCTAGTAGATATATAATATAAATATTTTCGCGGTAAGTGATGCAGACAGCATAAAGAAATTGTCTGTCTGCTAGATTTATCATTTTAAAATAGCATTTATAAGTTAATATATAACTGAATAATATTTATTACATACAATAATGTTGTAGATAGGTAAACTATATGATGTGTAACGGCATGATGCCGCATACAAGATAAATAAACAGTTCAAAACACTCTTTGAATCAAACGGTCAAAATTTACAGGAGCTACCAAATTTAGTAGAGAATTTTCTCGGTAATAGATGCGCAATAACAAAGAACTTACCATTGTTTGAAGTAGAATCTTTTTTTATGCATAACAATAAGTTTAGTGCATGTTGCATAAAAGCTATTTTTACACTAATATAAAATTAAAAAAAAAAAAGTTTTTATTCATTTATTATTACCAATTGGGTCTCCTTCCAATTTTTTCTCTAATTTAAATGTGTTTTTTTAAATTATGAAACTTTGCAATAACAATCTTCTCAGATTTAGTTATTGAATTTATAATTTCATGCATTGGGATAAGGTACGGTGCGTGTTTTTTCCTCGTTTGTGGACTATAGCTGCTGTTTAGAAGAAAATAAAATTTTAAAATAGATGAAAAATAAGGAAATAAATTAAAAGTAGATGAATCGAGCTAAAAGATTGTCATGCTACGATATTTCTGACTAACACTTCAAAGTGCCTTTACGAGCTTTACTTGCGGTATTTGTAATAAATGTTCTTTTGAAATTTCCAATTTTCAGCATAAAATACAAAACACGATATAATATATTATTAATGTAAAATAATATTATATCATGTATATTATAATAAACCATAATTAATAATTAAATAAAACGTATTCAGGCTTACAACTATAGCAGAAAATAATGATTAGTAAATTTTTTCAACAAAAATACATCAAAATTATCATAAAGTTGTGCAATAAATGTAATAAATACAACAAAGCTACATTAAATTTGAATGCATAAAATCTGTAAACTTAATACTTATAATACTTATTTTTATACTCAAAATTTGAAATTTATGGTATAAGAAATGAAAAATGGAGACTTACCATTTCACTGCCCTATATGTTTCTCCTGGTGCATACATCTGTATTAGCTTAGCTTCGTTGAAAAAGTAATATTTTAAGGAAAGTCATGGAGTTGCATATTAAAGAATGCAATGATCAAATTCTCTCTCTCACTCTCTTTAATTCATGATTGTTGGAGCACCTATCTCCAGCCTGAAGTTATCTCCGGTCCTTGTAGATTTGGAGCTTGGTGGCAAAATTCTCCTGAACTTGTGCAAGAAATACGCAGAAGTTATTTCAACTGGACAGGTCGGATGTAACAACGTCAGAGCAGGAGTAAAGAAGTAGTCAAATTCTCAAACAGGTCAGTTTTTCTACTCAGTGTAGAATAAGGTGTGCCTTGTTCCTCTGCTTTGATTGGCGAGATTCAAATATTTCTTGTCACCTGATTTCTCGTCACATACAGGATTTCCTTTATCACACTTCTTATTGGATAGCAGTAAAGGGGTTGATATTTATGTGACATTTTAAAAAACTAATCCTCAATTCTCATTTACCCCCCCCCCTTTAAAAACTTCCCTTGATTAATTTTTGCAATTCATATTCTCATTTGGCAAGAAAAGGGGACACGCATTTATTCTAAATAAACTTTTTAACATGTTTATTGACTATGTAACATATGAATTCTAAAACACTTTCAAACTCTTGCTCTGAAACTACATGCAACGAGCGTGCATCGAATTACAAAATTTTTTGTCATTCAACATTTTATAGTCACTCTCTTTGATAAGCTGCTCTTTCGCTATTTTCATAGCAATAATTCAGTATTGGCAACGAATTTTGATGAACTACCTTTTATCACAAATCAAGAAAACAAAATTTAAATTATACCTGCACAAAAGTTTAATCTCTCTTATTATTTATGTAAAAATAGGGAAATTAATTGGTGTATAAGATTTATGAAATTATTCAAGTTTTTAAAGCTGAAACTCTGGCAGTGAATTTTTTATGGCATTCCTCGAAAATGATAGACGATGGAACTACTACTACTTAAAACTTGAATATTGGATTTTCTTTTGTGTAATTTTAAAATCTATTCATTTACATAATAACAAAGAATCTAATATTAAAATTATTTTTGGAGGGTAACAATTTTTTTCCAATATCATTAAAATTTTTCTATTCATCTTAGTTGTTCTTTTAATTTTCAATCAATTCCTCTCTTATTTTTACTGAAATAATACATTATAGATCTGAATCCACTTGATATGGATATTTGTACTTCTCATTAGCATGAGTTTGAATTAATAATAGTGGATTGATAGCTTCCCTTCATCTGGTCAATGATCAATATTGCGACGAACGTCCTTTATTATAATTAATCCCTTTCTGTCTTTTGCCAATATTTATTTTATTTCTTTGATGTATGTTATTCTAGATAAGAAAACCTGTCAGCTTAGGTGTCGTCTTCGTCATCTGATCGTGGTTCAAAATTACGAGGTCCGTCCCAAAATAGTTCTTGTATTGCTTTAAAGCGGGACATTAATGTAACTAAATTAGTAAAATAGATTCGTCTTTAACGTAAAGGATGAATGGCGATGAAAAATGGACTTTTGAAAGAATATCCTTTTCTTTGATATAATATCAAATGAAAATATAACAGGAAATCGAATAAAAACTGCCAAAATAGGAATAAATACTAAAATTCTTCAAGGTAAGCTTATTCTCACCCCCTCTCACACTAAAATACACAGATACATTTATTGCTAAAAAAGGGGTTCATGTCTCAGTTTTATGTTTTGGTGGATACTCTAATTAGTGACACCAACACATTGTTTTATGGCTCAAGCGGTACATTTGATCTGTAAATGCCGATAAATAAAGAGGGTTAAAAGATAAAAGCCTCTTTATACAGAATACATCGACTCTACGTATTTAGCTCTATAAAATTGTAGCCCTTATGCAAAGAGTTACCAATAAGAATAAGAGATTATATCCAATCCTAAATATGTGAATTTGAACAGGCAGAGTGCAATTAAATTCTCTTCAGATAAAGTTGAGAGTCAGGACATGATGGTTGATTAGAATGATTGTATTACAAAATAGGTGATATTACTCGGACAGTATAAAAAATTTCTTTCTCTGTAATGACAAAGCTCATCGATTCTCTTGAGAGAACTTCAATACTTCGTTTGATTCGAAATTCTTCCAACTAAATAACTTGTTATACCATTAAATAATAAGTGTAAAAAAAGGCTTATTCATTAACAAAATTCCCAATAAATAAATAAAAAGACACAACTTGAAGAAATAAAAAAAAATATCACAATGGAGTAAAAATTATTTTTAGGATAATATTTTCAGTTCTTCGATCATTAGTTTTTAAAAAGACACTCTGAAAAAAAAAGTAGTTTTGACAGAAATTTATGGAAAACTATATTATTTCTTGGAGAGTGTATATTTACTTATTTCTGCCTTTTCATTAAATTTTATTGAAGAATTAGGTGCTCCAAGATATATAATAGGGACATGAAATGAAATAAGACTTAATTCTTCAGTTGCTATTCTAAATAAACAAGTAAAATTTAAAAATACTGCGTCATAGCTTCATCAAATGCTACCAGATCAACTTAAGTTTATTATTATGTGAAAACATGATATTTTTTTCCGCTTGAGGTTTTTGGAGCCTTAAAATGAGAAGGCAACAAATTAGCTATTTATCAATTTTGTAAAACATTTTGAAGTCGGCTTTCACTCTATAACTTTTGAAATATCTATCGTCTGCTAATGTAGTTTTATTTTGGAGTTGGCTTTCGCAGTATCTATCTTATCTATCTTCTGATAATGTAGTATTTCCCTTGGAAATCACAGTATTATTGCCTACCTCGCGCAACGTTTTTTAAAAATAAACCAAACAAGTTAAAATATTGTTTGTTGAATCGATAAAGATTGTTGTTTCAGGGATAATTGCAACTAATTCAAATAAGGTTATTAGAAAATAATGCAAAAGGTTGAAACATTTGGCGATTTATCGCCAAATAAAGTTGCAACTTAATTTCCAAATTATACATTCTCTGAATTCTTACGAATTGTCTTAATTAATTTAAGTCATTAACCAGTTTAAACCGGTTTGAAACAATCATGAGAGTATCAGATTACGCACGGGTCAATATGCAGAAAAACAATGGTTTTTTTTTGTTTTTGTTTTTTTCATCTCAAAATTGGTTGAGCTCCAAAATTATGTTTGCCAGCTAGGAAAATTAAAAATGAAAGTTTAAAAAAATACTGGTTAATGATTTAAATTAAATAAGACAAATAATAACTTTAAAAATAATAATATTCTCACATGATAACTTGAAATTTGCGATAGTAGATTTCATTTTTATTTATTTATTTATTTATTTATTTTTTTGCTTATTTTTTTAAAGGTTGAAATGAAAAAAATTGCCTTATTTGCTTCTTGAAAATTTTTTAAATGATCCGTTTTATTTATTTTTATTTTATCATTTAGGTATTCACGTGCTTTCAAATCATAATTTATAATTATTTATCATTTATCAAATGACATTTAATGTTAATACTAATTCTTTATAAGTAAGAAATCAAGCTTAGTGTTACATTTGTCTAAAATAAGCATAAGCAAAATTCTAAACCACTTTTATTTTGCAGTATAAGCTCGCGTGCAAATTTACTGTTTCAAGATATATTGAGCTTAACATAAACATCATACATCTACTGCAATTACGCAAGATTTTCAAAAAAATAATTTCTAAAGTTTTGATTAATGGAATTAAAATTTAATTTTACTTATGTTCACAGTAATTTTTTTTGTCCCATAAAAATGCAGTTCTAACGATTTCTCACTTACTATTATAGCATGCTAATCAAACATTTTTGCTTGATACTTCGGAATAAAATTTCAATTGTAATTTCACTCTTCAAATACAGTTTTAATTCCTAATTTAATGAAGTATTAGTTTTATGGACATTTTCCACCTCCAAACAGTTCTTAGCATTGAACGTTTGCTATAGTTATGCCTTACTTGATTTATTGATCTAAAACATCAGCCGACGAGATTTTTTTCTTCAAAATAGATATATAAACATAATACTTAGGCTAGCAGATACTCTGCTGGGATAAATTTATTTCTCTATTTCTATTTTTAAAAAATATAGAGAGAATATTTGAAGCAAAAATATATTTTAATGTAAAATATGCTAAATAAATTATATCTTCCGTCTGAAGCCTTATTTGAGTTTTTAATTGAAATGATAATATGAAGAGCATCAATCAATTGTTTTAAATTTTCTTAGACTTTAAAAAAATAAAAACAAACAATTTTTGAAAACAACTAAACGTTAATATTTTAGTTCAAATATTAAATAAAATTTCTTTCAAGTTAAAAAGATTGAATCACCATTGCGAAAGATAGTTTGAAGGCTAATAAGTATGATAATATCTAAAGGGCTTTCATTTCATCAGAATGACAGCAATAATGAGAAAACAATATGTTCTATACAATAATAACAAAATTAATTACTTAATTAAATATCAAAAAAAACTTTCTTAAGAAACTTGTTTATGCTTCATAACCAACATTAAAAAACTTTTTAATAAAATCTAATGAATAGTTTCAGATTTTTTGGCGATATATTTGATTATATGAAAAATATGATCATATGAGTGATCTAACTATATAAAGATAGAACATGAGATAACTATATATACAATAATATATATGAATTGTACATTCATTAATAAAGACTTAAAAAAAATAATTTTGCTGAAACGAAGGGCAAGTTCCCATTTCTTCAGTCATTATTAATTCTTTTTCATCGAGAGGTAAATGTAGGCAACATGTAGGGAGTAGTTATAGTTATTTCCATTACAATTTTTAATGAACGAAAATTTAAGAATTGGTTAATTATCAAGGCATCTTTTACCAAAACATTTTTCTTACTTCATATTATGGGTCACCAAAATTTGAGGAAAATTTATTAAATTATTAACATTTGTAGAACGTATAGATAGATTACTAGTATACATAAATTTCACCTTTATTTACGTGGATTTTAAAAAGAAATCAACTTCATTCAAATCAACCGTGATAAGTGCTCTGAATTATTGAGGAGTGATTTCAATGATCAGAGCAATATATTAGTGATTCTCCTTTTTACTCTCCCAAACATGAAATATACAAGAAAAATGTACTGAAATCAACAAAAAATTCGAGCTCGAAACTTTAACGAATATTCACGTTACAAACCTCCATGAATCCAAAACATGCATTTTTTTAAATTCTGTTTATCTATGAGAGAATGTTATGATTGATAACTCAAGAATGTTCACATTGGCAATTCAAGAATGCTTTGAGCTAGTCGGATGAAATTTTGTATACAGACTTTAACCCAAATGTGTAGTTTCCTATCAAATTTCGAATGAAATCAATACTGTAAAGGACTCTCTGAACACCGTCCGAGTGCAATTAAAATTTCAAAGTATAAATCTCTAAATGAATAAAATTTACCAAGAGTGTGAATATCAGATCCGCAAACCAAGTGCCCAAATTCTTCATGGCCTAACGTTGTTGAAGAAAAATGGCATAACTCAATCATTTAGCCTAATATTGCTATGTAGAATAGTCATAGAGTATAGCTAAAAATTTGTAGGAGAAAAGAAAAAAAAATTAAAAGGGGAAACGAAATAGAATTTACTATAGTTAATGTGTAAGAAACGATCGTATAGTTAAGAATGGTCATAGAAGAATAACATTTGTTAGCACAGCGTTTGTGTGAAATTTGTTATATGGGCTTAACATAAAATTTTTAAATTACTATCAAATTTTCAACAAAACTCCTTTTCGGAAGTTATGTCTGTCTGGCTG
>JAPMOR010122513.1:4381-36696 GCA_026543865.1 Argiope aurantia | reverse complement strand
AATGATAAATTGAAGTATCGGATACCGGCCCAGTCGGCCATTAACTTCATCTGACTATGGTTCAAAATTAGATTTATCTGAAAATAATACTCGTTTTGCACCCACCAGAGTTTTTATGTTCAAAACGAATTTCAAATTTAGCTATATATTTGTGTTTCCTTTCACATCTAAAGAGGTTTTGCAAATATTTATAACTAAAATTTTATAATAACGTATGAAGTGAAAATATTCATGTATGTTTACTCATCATGTAAACAAAAATAGTTAAAATAATTAATAGGTATTCATTAATAGTTATTAATTAATGGTAAGCATTAATAGTTATTAATAGTAAACTTAAAATATAAATAAAATAAAGGTAAGATACATCCAAAATTGGAGACTATTTGATGACATAATTACTTACTGGTTATTTAAAAATTCCAACAAATGAAGAATAACTTTAATAATTTCCATTTGTTAATGATAAATCACTCACAATAATCAAATTAGTAAGTTTATAAATCAAATATTTCTTCCGAGTGATTTATATAAAGACAATAACTTCATAGCCATCCAACTTTTCTCTAATATAATCTATCCTTCGTTCTCCATACAACATTTTAATAACCGCTAACATACATATGCTTCCCGATCAATTTCTTAATAGCCATTCTCCCAATCTATTATTCCTCCTAAATTCTAAAATTATAAATAGTTTCAAACTGTTGTCTAGTTCGAGTTTCTGATTTTAAATCGCATGTCTTTAAAGGGGCCTAATCTTCTCGATTGACAAAGGCATAAAAATGAGAATCGCTAAATAGAACTCGGTTCTTTATTTATGCCATTTTGTGGCATGGAATGCAAATTTATGGCAACTAGACGCCATAATGGCAATAGGAGCTTTAGAGACTTACGTAAGACTCTTATTAATCGTTTGGATTAAGGAATACTGCGACATTGGTATTAAGTGGGAACTTAATTCAGAGGTCCTTATTTTAAGGCAAAGCTTTCTGGTAGAAAAGGAGATAGTGCCAGAGAGATAAAATGTATATCTTTTGGTGGTGATTTGATACAACGTGAAAAAAACAAAAGCATGATGAATTTTATGGAAATAGATGACATAATGCTTTGAAAGGATTGATGACCAATAAAGCTGGCCTTTTAATTAATTATTGAGAGATTAATATTTAAATTATACGGAAAATTAAAAAGTGGGTCACCTTTAAATTTTTTATTTAATATTAGCACGTCCTACATATTGGTAAATTATATATGTTTTCCTGAAAATTTCACAGAATGATCTTTAATTCTTTATTCCTTATGTTTATTGAGCTTTAATTTCGATATTTATTGAGACGTTGTTATTGTTTCTGATGCATGGAATTATTATAGATAATTTTTTGAAAATATTTTGAGTTCTGAATAATCTATTATTTTTTGTACTGCAAAATATTACGAAAGTGAAATAAAATAAATATAAAAAAAAATTATGGTGATTTTAAATATCTTCTGATTAGTGAATTCTTTTAACATTTATTAACTAAAAATTGAATAGTTGGTTTTATTTATTATACTGCAAAATGTGTGAAATGAAACGTATTTTAACATGGATTATTTTGCAGAGAGGAGTTAATTGACATAATGTATACTCTTATTTCAATTTTTAATAACTTTTTCCATTCTTTCAAAGTTATATTGAGCTAGAAGACAATCGAAATTCAAAACCATTAGTGCATTTTATAAAAACATAACATAATTTTCAAAAATAGTTCTGTTTAAATAACGGAGACTTGATCATACATTAAAATACTTGTTCATGCGCTTTGAAAGGCTCATTTTTCAAAACTGAAATTTAGCTATGGTAAATATTTGATCTTTTGACACATATTCAAATTATGTTTAATTAAATTTTTGTTGAAAAACTTCCATTGTTTCACAAGGCTTTAAATCAATTAAAAAATATTTAAATATATAAATTCATTTTCTAAAACAAGCAGAAATTTCCTTAAAAAGAAGTATTAACATCCATTTCAAATAAAGCATTCGAATTTCAAGGTTTTTTTTTTTCAAATTACAAACAAAATATTAGTGCTAGAATTTCATAGGTCATTGTACTGTATAAGATATATCAAGTTTCAGAAAGGTATCAATCATCAGTAGAGTATTTCGGAAACAAATTCTGTAAAATACCAAACACTCTCTCAACAATTATCGAAAATACATTATTTAATAATTGAATTTTGGAACCGAAAACGATGAATTTCCATCAATATTCTGCTGCCAAACATTTTTGCTTTTTCGTAAATCAGTTTGTGATATATGTCTTGACGACACAACTAAGAGTTTAAGACAATATTTCCTAGAAATTATCTTTTGTGTGGAAGCTTGTTTGTGTGAAATATTTGTACTTATTTTTGTTTCGTTTTGAGAGAGGAAAATTGGCTCTTCATTTAAAGTCAGTTTGCTCAAAACAGATATCTGGTATTACTGACTTTGTAGTTTATTATCAGGTAACAAATGTTCTGTTGAAATACTGTTTAAAGGATTTGTTTACATTCATTAACCCTAAAGGGAAAAAGAATCTCTTGGTAGATCAGCCACATTTGGAAACACGAATAAATTTGAAGGAATCCAGATATTTGTATAAATGTAAAATTTTCTCATTTTCAGTGTTAAAAATAAATGTATTCTATCGCTTAGAAAATGACGAACTGAATATATAAAATACTTACGAATTTTCTTGTATGTAATGAGACCTGTCATATGTCTTATTTTAACCAACTAATACAAAAGTATGCATTCGATTTCTCAATAAAAATTCTTATTTTTAATCGCACATCAAAACATTTATTAAAAAAATAATATTCATTTTATTTCAGCGCATTTTATCTTTAACTGAAAATGACAAGGTCATTACAAAATGCAATATATTCGTATTGTATCCTGCATCACAAAAAGTAATAACTAAAGCTAATAGTCTAATCTACTGTTGGATTTGGTTAGTGTATTTATATTAACGTCCCATTTTAAAGCAATATTAGGGCTATTTTAGGAAGGATCTAGTAATTTTGAACCACGGTCAGATGACGAAGGCGAGAAAAGAACTGGAACCACTCTCTCCTAACTTCTGCACCCCACCAACTGGAAGACGTATGATCCCGGCCGATTTAACTTGCACCAGACCCTCTTATACGACGGTTCTTCTGTATTATCGGGTCTCGAACTTGAAACTCCCTGCGGTTCTGAAGCCGAGACCTTGCCATCAGGCAAAAAAATGCTGTAATGTGAACATCTAAGATGTTTCTTTTTTTAATTAAGTTTTCATCATAATCATCAAACTTTATAATATTCTATGCAACACATGCCTCAAAAATTTTCAATGACCTTTAACTTATGGCATGCTACTAGCACAATTCCTTAATGGCTCTCTCCCAATCCCTTGTGCTTTATAAACTCTAGAATTATAAACTGTTCTTAACTGCTGTAGTTCGAATTTCTATCTATAAATTGGATGCCTTTAAAGGGGCCTGATCTTTTCAATTAGCAAAGGCAGAAAAATGAGAATTGCTTAGTAGGATTTAGGCTCTAAATTGTTGTTTCCTGGCATGGAATGCAAATTTGTGACAACTAGACGCCATAATAAGAATCGAAGGTTTTGAATACTTAGGTAAAGTATTTACAAAGTAAATAATTTATTAATCGGTTGAGTTTAGGAATGATGTGATTTCAATGCAAAATATGAAATTAATTTAATATCCTTATTAGAAGACAAAGGTACTTAGGGCCAAAGATATAAAATTCTGGGCATTTGATTCTTATCTAATATGAAATAAAAAAAACACAATGAACATCATGGCACATCTATAAAGAGAAAATATCTTGGAAAATTTGGTGAATATAGTTTAACAATTAGTTAAGCAGAAACTTATCATGCATTTTAAATGCTTATTATTTATCACGCATATAAAAATACGTCTTATAATATTTCTTAGAATGACATTTAATGATTCATGTAGAAATATGCTTATTCTATTTATCAAATAAAAACATACAATAAAAAAGAAACTGATTTCATTCTAATTTGATATCAGTATCTTTGACTGACAATCATGACCATACTTAGAACTACTGCAGTAACTTCATAATTCTAAGGAATTTCCAATATTTCTTAATAATCATATGTGATATTAGAACATCTCCAAATAATTTTAAACAAAAATAAATTCTGTAGTGTTTTTTTTAAGTTTTTACCAATGTTGTCCATAATAAATTCAACTTGATCAGGTATAATCAACTTGGGAGCTAAAGTCGTCACAAGCAAAATAATGCGAATGGATACTCAATTTAAACAAATTTGTTCATCAATAATATATTCTACTTGATTTATTTAGTGACACTAACTTCATAGCTATCAATTTTTTTAACATAAAAGATATATAACAAACTCTTCACAACATTTAAATAATTACTACTACTCTGCTTACTTTTCACATTCTTCCCTAATCACCATTTTGTCCATACACAGTTCACCATAAAATCTTTAGTTTTAAATAGCTGAAAACAGTTGCAATTCGAGCTTCTAGCTTTAAATTGGGGACCTTTTAGAACGCTTAATATTTCCGATTAAAGAACTATAAAAATAAGAATCGTTTAATGGAAAACAGATACTTGCTATTGTCGCAGTAAAGACAGCAAATTTACGTCATCCATACTATTGTAAACACTGGAATACAGCAAGACTTACATAAGACTTTTATTAATCATCTAGATCAAGGAATATTGTAGCTTCGATAATACGGTGTACTTTAGTGAAGTGTTCATATTAGAATACTAAGCTTTTTGGGAACGATAAAAATATAATCACTGAAATAAAATACAGGATATTTGCATGATAAACTGATATCAAATTTTAAAAAAATCGTGATGAGTTTCTTGGAAAATCCATAGCTATTTAATGACCTTCAAGGCTTGATGGTTAATAAATTAAACTATTAATTGCTTAAAATATGATAATATATTTTATTATATTTTAAATCTAAATTTCACTAACTCTCTCTTTAATCTCAAGTAAAATTAAACTCTTATTGATTGATAATATATTGTTCCATTTAATATTGTCCTGATTAACAGAATAGTATATGGATAAATGTTGCATTAAATATGTTATTCCATTAATAAGAGAAAGTGCGTTTTATTCAAAGTTCCATGTACTTATGTGTTTAGAATCACTTTGTGTCAAAATTTGCAGTACAGTGAAGAAAGAAAACAACAATTTGGGCTTTTACCATGGAACAATAAAAAATTTTAAAATAAATCTATTATGATGTCGAAGAGTCTATCCCCCGAATTTCTTTTTTTTTAATTCCTTCATTTATGAATTGCTTATTCATATATTAAGGTCAAATTAACATTTAAGTAATCCATCACTAAATAGATTTAGTCGGAAACTTTATTATAAAATTTTTGGAGTTAAAATCATTTACCAATTGTCATTCGTCAAGCTTATTGAATTTCAGAATTATTGTGGTAACCAGTATGCAGATACGTTATTTTTTTTAATTCGAAAAAAAAAATTAAGTTAGCAGACCTTCCTGACTTCTTGTTTCATATCGTAAAAACCAAATTTATGGGGACTTTGAATAGTTTGCATTTCTATTCTACATCATTCATTTAATTTTTAATAAAAATATAATAATCAATATTTAGTTATGTTTCAAATGACATGCAATATTTTATAAAACGAAAATACTTAACAAAAAAAAAGTTTATATGTTTAAAATGTTTGTTATAGTAAAAATATTAACTTATAAAACAAGACTAAATTCTTAGAATAACGAAATCACCATTTTATTTTTCAAGATAGAATTTTTTACACTGTTGCCAAACACATCAACATAAAATAACTGTTGCCACAAAAATACAATGCCGTTAATAATTATCTTACATTCGGCCATCCTGAAAAAAAAATGGATGACCCTGTCCATAAAATTACGAAAATGAGGCACATTGTAAATTATTCAAAGTACATAGTCCTGAAGGTATGTTGACAATTTTTTTATTCTATTTTCTCGTGGAGCATTTGGGAGTTCATTAACCATATCTTCCTCTTCATCATCATAGTCAACGTCAACGATTTCATCTTCATTTACAATGTGAAATAGTTTCATCTGCGATGCATGAGCTGTAGTTGTATAATGCCGTCTTACACGTCCTTGTGCTTTTGTTCTAAAATCTGTGACTTGATATACATCAGATGGAAACACCTTCACAACTACAAGGGGTCCTCTGTATCGAACTTGCGTTTTTGTGCGACTCCCAGGAGTGGTTTCAGGTAACCGTTTTACAACGACAACATCGCCAACAGAATATGTATGTGCATCACAGTGATGCTTATCAAAATTGGACTTCATTTTCTCTTGTGCTTTCAGTATATCGTTTCGTGCTTCTTCTTGCAGTACTCCAGGAGAAACATATTCATCCGACATTGGAAGCAATTCTCTTGGAAAATTATCAAGTTTTCTAGGCTTGTATCCAAATAATAGGTGGAATGGCGCTTTGCCTGTAGATTTGCTGGGCGACCAATTAATGCATCTCTGGATTTCAGGCAACATCTTGTCCCAGTCCCTATGGTTATCTGCATGCACATTTGAGGAAATCATAGGTATAAGCACACGATTTATCCGCTCCACTTGTCCATTAGCAGCTGGTCTTTGCGAGCAGTTCACAGTATGTTTTACGCCATGCTTCATGCAGAATTCTTTAAATGCTGATGATGTGAAACATGAGCCTCGGTCAGTAACGACTCTGATAGGACTTCCAAAGTCATTTATGAATTCTTCAAAGTACTTCAATACACATTTAGTAGAGCAACTAGTACATGCACGTAAACGAACAAATTTTGTCAAATTATCAGTTATTACTAATAGTTCAGTATTGCGATTCGAACTAGCGTTAAAGGGTCCCAAAAAGTCCATGTGTACTATTTCAAAGGGTCGTTTACCTGGCGGAATTGGATTGAGTTTACCCTGAACTTTTCCGGCGGGTACTTTCGTAAAAGCACATGTAACGCATTGATTTATATGCTGTTTTACATATTCTGACATTCGAGGAAACCAGAAATGCTGTGTTATAAGTAATTTGACCTTGTCAACTCCAAAATGACCCGAAAAATCGTGAAAGCGTACAACTAAATATTTCCTCATAGATCGTGGCATTACAAACAATTTTTTGCAGACACCGTTGTCAATTTGTAAGCGGTACAGTATTCCGTTTATAAGTTCATATTTACTGACAATATTTTTCTTTTCCGCTTTTTTCTTGGAGCATTTTAATATTTTAATGATATTGTTTAACTCTTCGTCCTGGGACTGAATTAAAGCTACTTTGTCTTCTTCAGTACTTATATAATAGACACGCGGTTTCTCACTTATATTTAATGGAATACTGGTATCAATTTCGACTAGTTGGTTCGGACATTTCACTATTATATCTAATGGGCTGCATTCAGTGGCTTCTTTAGATTGTTCAGGATCTTCGTCTTCTACTGGTGCGCGACTCAGGGCGTCCACATGGGTCATCTGGTCACCGGATTTATGCTTAACATCGTAATTGAATTCACTTAGCTGTTCTATCCACCTTGCCGTTTGGGGCCTTATATTTATTTGAGTTTTTAGATATATAATTGCAGAACAATCTGTAATAATAGTAAATCGAAGACCAAGAAGAAGGGATCTAAGGCGACTGAGAGACCAAACAACAGCCAGTAGCTCCAATCGGCTCGAATGATAATTTTCTTCATCTGGATTAGTACGTCTGCTTACACAATAGACCAAGCGAAGGGTATTATCTCTGTCTCTCTGAAGTAGCATTCCAGCCAAACCCACGGAGCTTGCATCGGTGTGCAGTTCGGTTTCATCCCGAGGATCAAACAATTTCAAGACTGGTTTGGATACAAGAAGATTACGTAATCTTTCAAAAGAAGTTTGATGTTCATTGGTCCAGACAAATAATTGACCATTCTTTAATAAGCGGGTTAAAGGAGCTGCAATTGACGCATATCCAGCAATGAAGCGACGGAAGAATCCAGTCAATCCTAAAAATCTCTGAACTTCATCCCTTTTTTGGGGAACAGGGAATTCGGCAACAGCAGCAAGTTTTCTGGGTCCAGGTTTGATACCATCCTTGCTGACAACAAATCCTAAATATTCAATCTCTTTTTTAGCAAACTCACACTTTGATAGTTTCAACGTTATCCCTGCATTGCACAATTTTTCGAGCACTGCTCTAAGCATATTGATCATATTTTCAAAGTTAGAGGATCCAAAAAATATGTCATCTATGAAACACGACACACCATTACATAATAAATTGCCTAAAGCTAATTACATACATCGTTGAAACACTGCAGGCCCGTTTGAAAGACCAAAGAATAGTCTAGTGGGTTCGTAGTGGCCGTCTGGTGTTGTAAACACGGCCTTGCGAGCTGACTCATCATCCATAGGTATTTGATTAAAACCCTGGCAGGCATCAAGAATGCAAAACAAACTAGAACCAGCAATTCTGTCTAATAAATCATCTATATATGGTAAAGGGAATTTGTCCTTGACAGTCTGCGCGTTTAATTGTCTGTAGTCAATCACCATTCGATATTCACCAGTTTTCTTCTTTACAAGCAAAACGGGACTGCTATATTCAGATGAACTATCTCGAACAATACCTTGATCTTTCATTTCTAAAATAATGTCTCTTAGAATCTGCCTTTCGTAGTGGGAAGCACGGTATGGAGAACGAGCGACAGGAGTACTACCAGCCTTTTCAACTATTTTCATGACTGTATTGTTGACACATCCCAACTCATTAGGACTTAGAGCGATGCACTTTCTGAATTCATTCAATAGGTCACAGACACGTTGCTTTTGCTCATCCGATGTGTCTGGTCCAATCTTTATGTCATCAATTTTAACTTTTTCTTTGAGATCTCTTTTGGCAATAGCAACTAGATTTTCTTTGTCACCGTTGATATCGGGATATTTAATAGAATCAACATTTTCAGTCGACCAAACACCTCTTAAAATAACTCGATCCTTCTTTAAGCGTAGAGTATTATCGCTGCAGTTAACTATGGGTACTAGTGTTTTACTATCTTGAATTAATACAGACGAACTTGATTCATTATCAGCGTTATCAAAAGTCATAACTTCGTCATCCGTTGATTTGTTATCTACAACTTCCAACATTTGTATCATATTCGGTTGAACAGTTATCGTTTTTGATGCTCTCAGAATAGCAGTTGCATGGGGTGATTCTTCAACTCCAATGTTCGCTAGACGTCGAAATTCATCCATGTGAAACATTCTAGATTTTCCTTCCCGTCTTATCATCACTAAATTTGGAAAATCTATCAAATCCTTTCCGACAATGACGAATGGCCCTTGAAATGTATCATCATTTACAACGTGCAACTTCACATCCTTTAAAATTAAATTGTCTATAGCCACATTTACTGTACAAATTCCAAGTGATTGTGTTATGCCACCTCCAATTCCTGTTATAGAAATAACATTGTTTTTAGGTTGAACAAGCACATTAATTTGCTTTGCAAATGAGTATTTTATCATTGATATATCAGCCGCTGTGTCTATTAATGCATCTGTATTCATTCCATTTATTGATACGGTTTTAAGTGTAACATCTCTATTAGAGCATGATAAGGAGGATAAATTTACTGTGAGATTACTACGTGATTTAGGACATTCCCTAGTTCCATGGCCTTCAGTCCTACATGATGTACAAAACTTAGGTCTTTTAGGTTTTACGCAATCACGTGCCAAATGACCTTTTTCGTAACAATTATAACACGTAATTGGCTCCATCATTCGATAATTAGTAGCAGAACGATTATTTATTTTGGTATTATATTGACCACCAATATTCTTATTATTTATGTATAGACCAGATAGCTCAATGTGTTCGTCAATTTTATCAGCCAAGCTCGTTGGCGACTTCAACAGTGACCATTCACTGATATAATATTCTTGCACTGTTAAAGGTGCGTCTTGCTTCATTCTATCTGATATTATTAAGTCCTTTAAATTTTCAAAAGTTTTTACATTTAACCCATTTATCCACCCATTGAAATAAGTTTCTAATTCATAGTAGTATTCTCACCACGTACCTCCAGGTTTAATTTTATGCGAGTAGAACAATTGGCGAAATTTTTCAGCACTTAGCTTGAAACGCTTAAGTAGTAGTTCTTTCATATAAGAATAGTTTTCAGCCAATTCTTCAGATTCTCTTATAATTATGTCGACTATTTCACTAGGAAGAACACTAGTCAAACACGCCATCCATAGAGAGGTTTCCATATTTACCCTCTTCATTACTCTCTCAAAATGTACTAAATATAATCCAATGTCGTCATATTTCAAATCAAAATTTCTTACCTGAGTCTTCCAGTCTATTTTCGGGCTGATTTCCACATTGGGCGCGTTTTGAGCAATTGGCGATAACGATTTGGCTTCAATTTCCAGCTTCTTTATCGCCAAATCATGTTCTCGCATAGCATTTCTTTCTGCAAGTTCAAATTCTTCTTTACGTTTTAGAGCAGCTTCCTCTGCTTTTCGATCGGCATTTATGTTACCGATTATTCCATGTATTATATCTTCATCATAATTCCTACTTTTCTTGATCAAACTTATCAATTCCACGACTTTATTATTTTCTCCGATTTCCTCTCCAAGTTCCACTGCAACGAGTTCTAAATCCTTTTTTCGTAATCTCGCAAGTAAAGACATCTTTCTAAAACTATACAATTATCCACTTCTTATCCCACTTCTGAATTATTAACTTATAAAACAAGACTAAATTCTTAGAATAACGAAATCACCATTTTATTTTTCAAGATAGAATTTTTTACACTGTTGCCAAACACATCAACATAAAATAACTGTTGCCACAAAAATACAATGCCGTTAATAATTATCTTACAAAAATATCAATAATTGCTTTTGTCCCAGTTTCACTTTAAAGTTTATGAAAATACTAGCCACCTTTGGCGACCAGCCGGTTCGCCAGTATTAACGCTCGCTACAATTTTCAATTAAATATTTTAAGTAACTGGTCTCTTAAAGGATTCTCAAACAAAACATTTTAATCTTCAAATTTTGATAGTCATATCAAACTTATATTGTTTAGATCGTTTCGTTCAATTTACTATATATATTTTGCTAATTTGTTGTCATTTCCGGCAAAACTTCAACTTTAATTTAAAATGTAAATGATGAAATTGCAATTAATATTAAGATATTTTTTAATAAAACCAAGCGTTTTATTTTATTTATCATCTTTATTGTTATTTATTAATTATTATTATTATTGAATGTGAGTATTGCAAACAGAATCGCTCGGTATTTAAGTCTTATGTTAACTACAAAATATTTTTCATAATTTATGTAATATCTCAAACAATAATTCAACAAAAATTTCTGAGATTCAGTATAAAATTCAGTTTTTAGTTTTGCTTTCAAAAGGATTGAAATGAAATCAATAATAATATTTTGTTCCTGCTTATAAATATATTTCAAAAATTATGAAGTCTAAATTTAATGCAGTAAGGTATCATATTCTGATAAATATTCTGGACACACCAAATTTTAAATAAATGAATGAATGTTTCTATTTTCCACGATCAACTAAGACTTATTTATGAAGTTTTAAATGTTAAAAATTTAGAAAAACTCACCATTTTCATAATCTTAGGCCAATTAATCTTGAGAAACCTGCGCGCTTATTGGCGTATTTTCTTTGAAACGATCGATGAAAAATCTAAAATTATCCTTTTTTTATTGAATAGTGATATTCAAATCTTCATAAATCAGTCAGTTTAAGTGATTTGAAATTAACTCTTAAAAGTCAGTGATTTAGTTGATTGGAAATTAACTCTATGACCACCATAAAATCTGTGCTTTCTCTTGTGGTGTATGCATTCTCCTTAATATCCGATCGAATAAAACATCACATACAAAAGTACTACATAGAAGAAACACATCAAAAGTAAACATAACATTTCAATAGTTGCCAAAAACAAAAGAGAGAAAAATGCAATTAATAAGCAGACGATATTTAGAAAAGTACAGATATTTAGACTGGAAAATGAAATTATCTGAAATTAAAAACACCCGCAGACGATATTTACAAAAGTAAAAATATTCAAACCTGAAAAGGAAAATATATGAGTTATTCCATCAATAAATGACATAAGTTTGTTTACATCTTCATTATTTTATGAGTCATTAAATATCAAAATGGATCCGGGACTGAATAAACACCCTGTATAGAGAGTGTAAAAGATCATAAAAAAATTTTTTTTGAATTTATTTTTTAGAAAAAATAATATTTTATATTTGTTTCATTTCTTACAGACACGTGCCGAAAATTATAATTTTGCAGATTTCATTTCCAAAAAGATTTAATTTATTTTCAGTTAGAGCTTTAATCAATGTGATGGCAACACTTTGAAAAAAGCTGTTTTTTTCTCATGAATACGAAACGTGCTTAATCCTCATTTTTATTTTTGAAGAAAAAAATTATTGAAAAACATAGTTAAAATATTTATTTAAAAATTCATTAAAAATAGAAATTTAATTTTAAGATTAAAACAGTAGTATCATTTAAAAGATAAATTTTTTATCTTTAATTTCATGTAAATATCTTTTTTGTGTGGTAATATTTTCGGCAGTTATAGCAGAAACACGTCAAAATTTTTAAATAAATAACATTCTAGTTAAAAATTCGAAAAAATAACCCCCAGGTGCACATTCCCGGCCTCCAAGGTATACACGTGCCAAATTTGGTAGCTGTAGGTTGAATGGTCTGGTCTGTAGAGCGCCAACACACACACACACACACACACACACACACACACACACACACACACACATTGAGCTTTATTATAAGTATAGATTTAAATAACAATATCATTGAAATAGTTATTTCTCGACAAATTCTATATCTGTTTGCATTTGTCACTTTTTTCAAACGGAAGAAAAGGCAAAACAATTTCCACAATGATTAAGAAAATATTAAGAACCTTTTAGTCTTTGGGAGCAATTACTAATTACCAACGCAAGAAATTACGGTCATTACTTCTTTCCTTTCCAAGAGTTATAGATAAATAATTTATATCAAAGAAGCAAAATGCATTAAAACTCGGTGCATTTGCTAATAACAGATTTTACTATAAAAACCCAGCGGAAATTGTTTCCTCGATACTTTCTCAAAATAAATACTTCCCAACAAAGGTATTTTATTCTTTCTTTTCATAAAATTGAGACTATTAGGCAATTGTCACCAATATTTTTACATGATATTGATGAACGATGGTTACGTAATAAAGATTTTTGACATGAATCTAGTATTTTTACTGAATCTGTCACGAATATATGTATGATGGATGCTTTTTATTCCGTCTGATTAACACCAAAATTTGCATGAAACTTCCATTATTCAGAAAATAACGAATAAATAATGAATTTTATTGATTTAAGTAATTTTATTAATTCGTTATTGTATTAAGTGCATGGGAAGATAAGGGCAGACAGATACTCAATCTTCTGTTAGATTTGGTTAATAATTTGATAATTACATTTTAGATGCTGTATCTATATACCAAATTTAAATTAGCTAAATCTTTACATTTTGTGGTTATCGGATTCACTTGCATTCGAAATGACAGGCAAATTTCTTCTGAATAGATTTCATCCATTTTTTTAGATATCTGCAAATTTTATCGTACTTCCGCATACAAAATTTCAGTCGTTTTTCTTAAAGCATTTTTGATTCATCCTGTTCACAACTATTGCCAAAAATGGATCTTTCTGTCTCAAGAAAGTCTGAAACGTGGAGATGAGTCATCATCTCACTTTCTTTTACGATTACAGTACTTCCTCTACTTTTTGTATACAACAAAATAAATAATCAAACGAATAGGAATTAGCATTTGCCAAAATATTCTAAGCTTATATATTTTTATTGCATAGCTAAATTAAAGCTTATTAAGTAATAACTATCAAATAATTGAAATTTTCTAAGAGTTTCGCAGCCTGGGAATTCAGTTTTTAGAAATTTTCCTTATTCCCCGAAGTGATTAGTTCCAATTGTTATTATTAGAGAGCTGAAATTCGTAAATTCATGTGTAGGGCTGTTTCCAAATGTGTTAGGGGATAGAAAGGAAAAATAAATTTTAATTATCCTTTATTGAAGCCAATAAATTTGAAGAATATCTAAAACTGGAAAAAATAATGTAATGGAAAAAATACTTTAAGCACATAAATTTTTATTCTTATCTGTAATTCATCAATCTTGATTCTTTTCAATGGGATGAAAAGTAGGTTCACCTCCTGTGTACACGTATTTTTGAAAGTTTGGAAATTGTTCTCATCATTTTACAAAGTTGAAATGTTTAAATATTTAACAATCTTTACATTTTGAAATATATTACTAACTGCCATTCGAAAAATTGCTTTCGAATTCTTTTTTGCGTTTTTCTACAATTGATTATAAAACTAGAAGTACTTTGGCATTCATTAAAGAAAAAAGAGCAACTTTTTTCTGAATATAATGATTTGCTAAAGGTACCCGCATTATTTTTCTTTGAATCTTTATTAGAAATATTGCATTATTTCCTGAAAATTACATTAGATTATAGTTTAGACATAGTTATCAATATTCATCTCTAAAAAATTCAATTCAGCATGTTTATTTAGGGCATTGCTCATAAGCATTTTCAAAGGAAATTAATCAAGAGGGGAAATTTTTTTATTATTTTCTTTTCTGAAATTTTGTAATTTAAAAGGACAATTAAAGCATAATTTTATGTGAAAAATGTAAAAATAAAAAGTACATTGACGTTCCTTTATTTATAACATTAATATATTTATTAGAATTAATATCCCGATTGTAGAATTTTAATAACCAGGTTTCAATAAATAAATAAAGAACTCATAATTAACCAATATTCCAAATCTTTTATAATCCTTATTTCTGCTGTGTTAGAGACCATTTTTATTTTACCTATAAATAAGTCCATTTAATTCACCATCGTAATAGTAGGGCACTTATTTTGAAGTTGATTTTCATAGAAACGTACATTTTTTTTTTACCTTTTACAGTCAACTCAGATCCATAATTTATCCCTCTACAGCTTTAGAAAACTTGAATTCTAATAAAAGCTTTATACTAACTTTCAACTTAATTCGAATTTGCAGCACTCCTCAATTCAGACAATTGATAAGAGTCTTATGCAAATCTTTTAAGCTTCATTGTGGTATCAAGTTGCTATAAATTTGAATTCCTTATAATGAAATGATAAACTAGGATCCGAGTTCCATTAAACTATTCTCATTTTTATGCCCTTTTCTAATCGTAGATATTAGGTGCTTTTACGAGATTTCAATTTATAGGTAGAATCTCCAATTACATCAGTTTGGAGCTGTTTATAGCTCAGGATTTTATGCGGAATAGTGAATTGGTAGACTGGCGACTAAGAAATTATAGGAGAAGAATACCGTATTCTAGTGGTTATTAAAATACTCTAACAGTTTATTATATAGATTATTACAGTAAAAAGACTGATGGCTCTTATTTTATGGTCATTAAATAAATTACCAAGAAGAAACACTTAACGAACAAATTTCTATTCAAACATTTAAAAGTTGAGTAAGCTTCATTTATATCAGTCGCCTTTAGCGACCAGCTGTTTCGCCGGTGTTATTGGTTTTATTTAATTCCAGTTAAATCATTTAGATATATTTTTATGTTTATGATTGCCGCAAATAGGCATGTTAAAGCCCTGTAATCTTAATTGTCCTATATATACTCTGATCACAGAATGCATAAATTGTTGTGAAGTAGACCAGTTCTATGTTGTCATACCACTACTAAGCGCGTAAATATTCGGTAAATCTATCTAAATTTATAATTAAATATATCAAATTTTAATCTATCTGGCTTTATAAAATAAATATCTTATCAATCCAATTGCCTCAGGTGACCAGATAGTTCGTCCAGAATATTGGTTATCTTTCATTTCAGATTAATCGTCTTTTATAACTTCATGATGCCGTCAAATTGTTTGATATAAAAACTTTAATTTCAATTGACTTAATTCAGTTATCTTTTATTGTGTACCTCAAGCTTTCTAATGGAGCCAGGGTAATCCAGTAACATCATAGAGCTATTAGAAACGTAAGTATCTATTAGCTCTCTCATCTATCTTCATCATCATTTTTCAATCATCTATCTTCTAAATTGTGTGTTATTGTAATTTCAATTTTTGTTTTGTAAACTACACATATATTAAAAATAATTCTTCTTTTTCTGTGAATAACGGGAAAAAAAATCAATTGATTTAATATTTGATACAATATTTGATTAAATCTTTGAATTAGTGATTATATGTTTGATAAAGCAATGAAAAACTGCGTATATCAGAGCAACTTTGTAATTTGTAAGAAATCAGGCAAAAAATTAGTTTTAAAAAATTGCAAAAATTCAGAAAGAATTTATACTTCTATTAAATTTCTGCAATAAAAAAGAACAAATTATAAATTTTGAATCCATGTAAAATTACGTGCAAATAAAAATTGTTGTGTAAAAATAATTTTGAAAATTATCACAAAAAAACACCAAAATTTAGCAGAATTTTTAATTAATTCAAAATTTAATAATCATTTCAAAAAACTCATTCCTAGTTGAAAATTTTTACTTTCCTATATAATCCGGATTCGATAGATGTAAGTCAAATGATTTATTTGTTGTATGGCAACACACATGCATTCATCTTTATTATTATTATAGATCATTTTCTTTGAAATGGCCTACATGCTGTCCAGGTATTCCTTGAAATCTGAATATGGCTCAGATCTATTGTTTGATAAGCTAGAACATCTTAAAAATAGTAAAAAATTTAATTTTATCTTAAGCTGGTATGAAAATTTTCGATATTATATGGGAAGTACGATTAAATATTTTTAGGAATAAAATGTGTCCATACTTTTCTTATGTAGAATTAATTTCATATAATTATATGAACTTTGAATCCTATCATGTTCTAATATTATGTCAGGATCTGAACCTCTAAATCTTTCTATGTAAGTTGTTTATAAAAATTTTTGCATTATATATTCAAACAGATTTTCTTTAAAAAAAATGAATAGACCTTTAATTATATCGCGAAGAATAAAGTAGTATTTTTTATTTCATGAGTTCCAGAATTCATTTTATTTACTGTCATATAAATTTAAATCTTACTCTATGCGTACTCAATAATTCTGCTTTTAAATGAATAGATCAACAATATTTGTGTAAATATAAACAATTTTTCATTAGACAGTACCTAAGTCTCTTCTTTTCTCTATCTCTCTTTTTTAAAAAGGAGTGTCATTTAAAGACTCTGCTCTTAAATTAGTGTAATTTTAAAAATGAAACATTTACAGAGAAATTCCCTACGTCTTAATCTTTTCATCTCAATTATAATATCATTACGCATTCTCTTTTTCACAGTTATAAATTACTTTTATTTGAATGATTTAATTATTGAAACTAATTAAGGAGGATGTGCAACTTAATCATATACCTAGCAACGTATCAAAATTTTAATGATGCCTAAATTATTGATAATAAATCTGTACTATTTATTAAATTCACATTCAAAATATTCAGAAAATTTATTGTTCTTGCATTAAGAACAGTTTTGAAATTTTTTGAAATAATTTCAATTTTGTGCTTACTCCTACATGTGTGACACTAAATAACCAGATCTTAAAGGAACTCATTCATTGATATTATAGTTAAGCAATAGATAAGAACGGTAATGGTTAAATAAGAAGATTAAAGACCACCCTCTTAATTATTCGTATTATTTAAACAACCAACATCTCCTTAATTAATTAAAAGGCCAACTTTATTCATCATCAATCCTTGCAGAACATTATTGCATCTACTTCCATAAAACTCATCATGTTTTTGTTTTTTCACTTAGTATCAAATCACTGCCAAATGATCTGCATTTTATCTCTCTGGCACTATCTCCTTTTCTACCAGAAAGCTTTACCTTCCAATAAGGACCTCTGAATTAAGTCTCCACTTAATACCAAGGTCGCAGCATTCCCTAATCCAGACGATTAATAAGAGTTTTACGTAAGTCTCTATAGCTCCGATTGCCATTATGACGTCTAGTTGCCATAAATTTGCATCCCATGCCACAAAATGACATAAATAAAAACCGGAGTTCTATTAAGCGATTCTCATTTTTATGTCTTTGCCAAACGAGAAGATTAGTGCCTTTTAAAGACATCCAATTTACAGCCATGAGGCTCGAACTAGACAACAGTTTGAAACTGTTTATAATTCTAGGTTTTATGAGGAACAATGGATTGGGAGAAAGGTTATTAAGGAATTGATCGAGAAACGTGCGTATGTTAGAGGTTATTAAAACGTTGTGAGGAGAGTGGTAGATAGATTGTAATAGAGAAAGGATGGATGAAGTTAACGGCGTTAAATAAATCATTCTGAAGAAATGTTTGATAGATTCTATACACGATAATCGTAAATTGAATAAGGCTTTGTTTTGTATTAATTTATTTAAATCGACGTATAAGTTGTCAGGACATTCGTTTATGCTCAATTCATTACATTTTATGTTTCCTTCAAATACTGTGCAATAATCTACATACATAATTCATTTTTAAATTGAAAATATAACTCCAAATTGTGCTTTGAAAATATTTAATTGACACGGGTGTTGCTTTTAGTGCAAGAAGAGCTTTAACATAATAATTTTTTGCCAATAAAATTTTATTTTAACTAAAAATTATTGTACTAATACTTTTAAGATTTTTTAACTTTAAAAAAAAACGTACTTTGCCTTGTCACCATAGGCTCTCCTATTTCATATATATCTTCTACTTCAATTAGTGCTTTGTTTATTGTTATAGACATCTCAATTAAATGTGGATAAATCTATTCATTATGAGTACCTTTCAGAAATTTGTCCCCGATACGAGCATAATATAGTGATTTCGAAAATTTTCTGAAATTTAGAATTTTGAAGTGCATATTTCATAAATTATTTTGTTTTCAAAACAATCAATATTGTTAGGATGCATATAAATTACATTAAATGTGAAATCATTTTTGGAAATTCATTGTGAAGTATTGGCTCTCAGGTTTCTTTTTGATCAAGATTCCTAATATTGAACCATGTGCGTATGAAGATTACGTTTTCTGTGTCAATATAGCCCATTATAATCTTATGCCACTGGGGGATTTTCGATTCTCAACTGTTCTAAGTGGGCAGAAAATTCGCATGTATTGAAGATCTTTAGTGAAATCGAGTTTCAATTCTGATATCCCCATTTCAAAAATAAAGATATTATCACAATTCGACATCTACTTATTTGATATGAAGTAATTTAATTAAATATTTAAAACCTTTCTCCATATTACGTAATCAAATTTCCTTTATTTTGCTAATTAAATTAATACATCCGAAAAAGAGTCTTCTTATATTAGCAACTTCAAATTAAAATTACTTTCCCTCTCCTCCAGTTTTTAATTTTTTTGTAATAATTTGTTATTATCTTAATTTCTTTGTGTTTAATTTTGATTTCTGTACTTATATTAAAGTATCTTTTCAAACAAAATAACAAAAGGGCTGCTTTGAGACGGTCCTTGAAATTTTGGATAACGGTCAGATAAAAACGGGAGCTAAAAGGTTTGTGGAATAACGCTATTAATAATGAATTAGAGAGAAAATTTTGAAGAAGCCATTCCTGCTGGTTATGCAATAAAATTTTTAGCAGTGATCAAAGAAATTTTTTAAATAATATCTATTTTTAATTCGTTAAAATTTTAAACAAGTCTTTTTGTCATGCATATTTTCACAATCTAAATTTGTAATCTATCTAAAATTTGTAATCTATCCTAAAACCACTAAGATTTTTCAAATTTAGTGGCTCTGAGGCAAATTCAATGGATTCTAGAGCACGAAGGGCATAAATACATACTCGCTTTTACTACTAGTAAAATTTTATTCTGATTTAAATGTAATATATTCTACAATTGATTTGAATAATTGATAAAATTATGGCAATATTATTAATGAGAAAATCCGTTCGATATATAATGAATATTCAAATAGGTTTAATAACGGATGACACTTTATTTTACAAAAACGCATAAAACGTAAATAACAAAGCTTAAACATAAGGAAAAAGAACTTTCAGAAATCAATAATTCACACGTAGCAAATTGTTATTAGATAACCACAGAAACAGAAAGCTCCAGTGAGAATTTATGGAGATCATCGATGCAAAGTGAATTATCGGCACCATTTTTTAAATTTCTCTTGACAAGTCATTGACCGTTCTAAAATACCAGTAGAACTTGATTAATAAAGAAGCTATTTCCATGATTATCGAATATTCTGAGTTAAAAGGTACATTGGAGAGAGGTTTCTTGAAATTGTAGCTTTTTTCGGGCATTATGTTTAGGGTTCTATGAAAAATGATTCTTTGAGTGAGTATTTCAAAAGTATTTTTCCTGTATATTATGAAACTGCCCGAATATATGCTTTTCTTCAACCAGTTTTAGTATCTGCGGACATGCAACTTCAAGTCACTTATAGGTTTGAATTTGGCAAAATACAATTCACAAAATACAAATTCTTCCATACAGTGTTTAAATCTTGTTATGAAATAATCGATTCATTCAATTAAATTTCGATTCCATTTAATGTTGCCATTTGGTAATGAGCAATGAAAAAATTATTCTAAGAATCCATGGTGTTTATAAAAATTTATAATTTCTGAAATAAATAGTGGAAAATAATTAAAATTAAACCATAACAGCATTTACTACAATAATAAAGGTGTTTAAGAATTTTAAATATATTTTTCCATAAAAATTTTGGATAATATTTTTTCCTCTTTTATCTCTTTGATGAAAATATTTTCCACCATAATTAAAATGTCGAATTACTTTTTTCTTTGGCTTGGAAGTTTTCATTTTCATATGCAGAATAAAAGGATATTAGTCAATTGCTTTTGAATTAAAGAATTAGAATTTTTCTCCCAATCATTTATTGAGAATTTTCAATAACAGATACTGTGATCAATTTTTTACATAAATATTATCAAAAATAGTTTTTCTTTTCTTTATTAAACAGTAATTAGAAAAACTCCTGGACAAAAACATTAATCAATGGAAAATTAATGTAAAGAACAGTTTCTTTAAAAGAAACTAATAATTGAAGGAATCCAAGAAGAAGTATTAAAAGATCCTATATGTATTTTTTTCACAATGTTTGAATGAACCCTAGCATTTTTTCTTTCTTAAAATATAGGAAATGATTCCTCTTAAAGTGAAAGTATCGTATTTAAATCTAGATTATATTGTTAATTAAATCTAGATTATATTGTTTTAGATTATATTGTTAAAAGATAAATAATGTGTATGAAAATTAATCTGCAAATAATTTCTATTACCGCTTCTGTTTCGAGAAATCATTTTTTTTCCTAAATGGAAATTTCCGCAATCAAATGGGAATTAAACTAAAATAATGCATTTTTTCATTTGAAGCATAATTTTTTTTTATAATTTTATGCTTCTTATGCTTCAAATTTTCATAAAAACATAAAATTAAAAAAAACACTTTTATTAGTATTAGAAAATATAAATTAAAATTTATTTTAAATATTTTTTTCATTTTAATCTTTATTTTATAAATGTTTATTATGAATATTACAGGATCTAGAAATCTGCTTCAAGATGCTAAAATACTAAATAATAAAAGTAAATCTACTGAAACTACTACTGAATGTACTGTATCTTCTATTAAAACGAGATATCAAATAAATGCCTTAACAAATTAAAGTTTTACATTTAACTTCTAAGAGGAAAATGTTTAATTCTACATCGATTACATACTTAAATAGCTAACAATCTTTCAAATCATATTTGAATAATTTTATTTATTATTAAGTAATTTTCTACTGGTGGAAAAAATGTTTAATGATCAAACAAAAATATTTATGATATCAGTACGATTCGCAACATTGCGTAAATATACGAATTGCTTCGGTTGCAAATATGTTAAAAAACTGGAATAAATAATAAATTAATGCTTCGATAATTTCTCAAACATTTCAGTTTGAAATACAAAGACAGCAAATAGATGTTTTCAAATTTCATTTTTCTGATTTTGTTTCCGTTCATTTTCATTTAACATAATACGAACGAGTAAAACACCTACCAAAGCAATTAAAAAATCATTACGATTATTTTTAATCTAACTTAAAATGAACCAATTACCATCGTATCGAATTAGAATAATTTATCTTTTCACTTAATTTTTAAAAGAAAAAGCTGAATTAACATTTTTTTTAAATAAATGAGATGGATTAAATTTCGTTATTTATGTCATTATTAGCAAACGATTTTAATAAAAAAGGATTTGTCAACAAATATACCATTTAAATCCATAAGTGAATAATAAAACACTTAAGTACAACTAATTACCAATTTATTTTAGTATTTTTAACAGCCTCGCCCTAAAAGGTTAATTTGCTGAAATTTTCTGCATTCCTTTGTGTAATTAGCCTCAACTTTTGGAGAAATTAAGTGCTAAGAATTTTGAAATATTCCAACGTTCTATGAATAAAACGAAAAAGTTCTAATTATCGTTGACGGAAGCCAGTAAAGGCATGGAACATTAAACACTGGTAAAGAAAACACATTATTTTATTGCTCAATGGTTCAAAAGAGGGTTAATAAAAAATGCAGTAATAATATGAATATATTTTTCTTTCTAATAACCGTAAACACTCTTTATATAAAACTTTCCTGTTTAAAATGGAAAAAAAAATAATTTATACAAATATTCAAGAAATGTCTGAAAAATATCTAGTTTGCCTTCTCAATTTTTTTCCAACAGATATTTTTTTACTTCAGATGATTACTAAGTAAAAATAGTATGAAATTCATAAAAAAAAGAAAGAAAAGAAAGTATTCTTTTTCTAATTAGTGTGAAATGCAGTCATTTTTCAATTAATTTATTTGCTTAAAATATTCCGGGAAAAAAGCACTTTTTGTAATAATCTAATTATCTGGTTTTAAAATTTTTGTTTCTGAATTATTTATAAATGATTATTTATAGGAAAACTTTAGAGATTAATAAAAGATTTTACATATATTCCTGAGAAGAATACTAGCTCAAGTCTAAATATTATTTCTGGTGCCTTTATTATAAATTAAGAGTTAAAGTTGCTTAAGAATATTTTGGTTTTTTGAGGAAAATTAAAAAAACGTAGAGAAATTTTAAAATGCAGGGAAATTATGCATTTTTTTTTCAATTTCTAATACATTATAGTGGAAATACTATACTGTTCGAATTAATTGGGACAAGTGGAAAAAAAATTTCCTAAAACCTTAGCTTTTAATCATTACATAGTTTAAATAGACTGATAAATTTCTATATTAGTACGAAGTATGTCTTCCTTTAACAGAAAGGAACTCTTCAACACGTCTTGGCAATGGCTACACTAGTGTAGTGCACATGTTCTTGACTTCATCGTGAAACCATACTTGTATAGTACTTTTTATAATTTGTTCAATTGTCGTGCAATTCATCTTAGCTCAAAGATTCTTGAGAATATGCCATAAGTTCTAAATGGGATTTAGGTCTGGTGAATTACTAAGCCAATCAAGCATTTTTTTTTTTATTTTCCACATAAAAGTCTGGACTAATTTCGAAGTGCGACAAGGCACTAAGTCATGTTGAAATATTCTGCATAAATATTTCCATGAATAGAACAATCCTACTGCATTATATTTCTATACAATTGACAGAATTCACCATACCTTTAAGAGGAACAAAGTTTATATTGCACTTTGATCTGAAAAAAACCCAGAATATCTGTTTAAAAGGGTGTTTTACAGTCTGTATTTTAAATTTATTATTGAGCTCCAGCTCATTAATAGATTTAAAGTATTAATTTTATAGAAAAGTCATTCTCTAATACCCGTAGAAATCTTTATATCCAAAAATATTTTTATAATATAGTTCCTCCACCTTTTTTGAAGTATAATATTATATTTTATAATAATTGTATAAATTCATCATAAATAAAAATTACGAAGTTAAAATTAAAAAGTAAAATTACATGTAATCATATTTGAAATTAAACATTAAAAAAATACTATGTTATATTACGATGATCAAATCATAGTTGTATCTGACCTAATGCCAATTTAAATATTTAAGAAAGGCATAAATAATAAAGACATGCTAAGAATTGTTATTCATTCATTTCGCTCCAGCAATGATAAACCGTTAAGAAATACTTAGATCAGCATCTTTTCCTATAAATGTATATCAAGCAACTAAACTCCGCTGAACTAAATTATTGCTGAGTATTAATCGTCAGTAAGTCTTGATTTCCGCTGTGCCGCTATCTCTTTATTGATTTGCCTTCTTTATTTTTTATGTAACCTCTGTTCATTACACAAATGATTCACCATTTATTTCGTCACTATCTCCCGTGCTTCCAGAAAACTTAGTCCACTGTGAACCTTGGACTGTTCACATTTAGTATCAAAATCGCAGCATTCCTTAGTCCAAGCGATTAATAAAGTTCTTGGGTACGTCTGCTTAAGCTCTTATTCCTATTAAGATGTCTAGTCTCCATAAATTTGCATTCCATGTCACGAGATGACATAAATTACAACCGGTGATCTACTAAGCGATTCTTATTTTTATGTTTTCGTTAATAGGAGATTAGGTGTTTTAAAGGGTCTAGAATTTATACCCTAAAAGCTGGAACTACAGCAATTTAAAGCTGTTTAGAAAGGACGAATTCGCAAGGAACACGGTATTAAGAAATTTAGAAATTGTATGAGTAGCTTGCCGTGTAGAAGCCTTTATTAAAAGCATTTAGTAGATATTAATATGGTGTAATATTGATTATATTGGCTTGGGTTGATTTAAATAAATTATTAAGGAATTATTTTATGGCGGTTCATGCTTCCGCCTTGAATTTATTTGATTTAGTCAATGCAATATGTTTTGAACTTTAAAATTACAAATTGGTGTAAAATGTTTAACCAAATTTCTTTCTTGTAGCTGAAAGCTATTTTTGTGTTATAGTGTTTACAGACAGACAGACAGACAAAGCGATAGATCAATGTCGATCTCAGAAAAAATCTGAGGCGAGGGATATTTGTCAAAATTTTTGAGTTTTTATGATTATAATGCTTTTTTTAAATATATTTCGTAAACGAGAAAGTAAAAAAATATCGAAAATAACAATTTTAAATTTGATTATAATTTAAATAAATATCTATTATTACTAAAATATCATAAAATTATATTCTAAAATGGAGTTGATTTACGACTCTTGTAACTGATAACCTTATTTACGCACCTGAAAGCGAATATCTGCTTTAAATCGCTCTCAAGTGAATTTCCATTTAAGCAATTGAAACAAAACATAATGATTTCACCATTTTTCCGAATTGTACAATGAAGTCGTTTCAATTCCATTACTGCTTTCATCTCCAAAATGATTTTAATGAGGCGGAAATGTATCTACAGCGAATTTCAAACAGAAAGCAAGCACATTAAACTTGATTAAATGCTCCACAGAAACAGGGTTGAAAGCATAAAGGGATATACTATTATTTCTTAGGAAAATTTCAGGTACATTTTGTATAATACGAAAAATGATAACCTTCGAACGGTTGACCATATTTCGAGTTTTTGATAGTAAATTTATACTTTTTATTCTATTTTTCTGTTTGTTTATAACACGGGATATAGAGATATTCATTATAACAATACTACAAAAATTCCAATATCTTACAAACAGGGATCGCTAACTTATGTTTTTGAGTAGTATTTAAATTTTGTATTAACATTTGAAGCATTTATATAGTTTAACTTGTAGATTAGTGTATGGATATTGCGCCAACGTTAAGTGATATGCTATTAAAAATCGAGGTTGAGCGCTAATTAATTTAGTTAATTTTTTTACAATCAGCATTATATTAAAATTTGTTTTAATTTCAATTATGCTTGTCAAAGAATTAAAATAATATTTTTTAAAAAAAATAAATAAAATCTTGAGCAAGAAGTTAAATATTTTCATAAATATTACCGATAAATTTCCTAGCTTTAATTATTAATTAAATATAATCGACATTCATTTCATAACTAAGCATTAAGTCAATGTTTGTTTCATCATAAATTCCAAAACTTGACTATTTCTTCGGTAAATTTCGCGTACATCCTGTATATCAAAGAAAACCTTCGGTAAATTGACCATACTTAGAAGCATTTTGGTTGTAACTTTAAATTTTTGATTATATTTTCTGCTCATTTATTGCAAGAAGATAATAGTACTACAAAATTTCCAATCTTTTACAAACAGGGAAGGCGATTTATGTTTTTGAGTAATATTTAAATTTCGTTTAGATTTTGAAATTTGATGTATTTATATAGTTTGTTGAGTTGTAAAATTATGGATGTCAACGTTAAGTAAGATGCCCTTAAAAATAGAGGTTTAGCCTTAATTAGTTTAATTAGATTTGTTACAATAAGTATTATATCAGAGTTAATTTTAAAACCAATTATGTTTGTTAAATAATTTCTTTAAAATTTTTTTTTAAATAAATAAAATCTAGAAGAAATAGTTAAAATTCATTGATATTTTGTATGAGTATGATCTACAAATTTCTCAGATTTAATGATGGATTAAATATAATTTATATTCATGCCATAGCTAACATTTAGTGTATGTTTTTTAAACATTAAACCCAAAAATATTTTATAATTAAATGTTTAATTACTTTTAACTGGATTTTGAAATTTATTATGCAAAAAGAAAATTAAATTTATTCGCAATACATAATTATCTCTTAGAATGACAGTTTTTACATCGAACTGAAGCAATTCCTTAGGGGCTTGCTTTGATTTTCGCAAGAGTATCTTATTTGACGCTATAAAAATTTCTTTCAAAATTAATTATTGGACCTATATTTTTTTGATAATTTATTATAGCATATAAATTATCTTGAGGAAGAAAAGAATTTGATTGTCCGTTCGATTGGCCATTAATCAACCAGAATAGCTCCTCTAAGATATATTTTTCGTAGCAAATTCCCTTACGGTTTTCAAGGATGTGAAGAAAAAAAAAATGTTTCCATGTAAATAAATTGCCGTTAACGGAAGTGTTTATTAAATACATAGAATGTTTATACTTGAAGATTTATTTTGTTGTTAGTTGTTTTTCATTAAGAAATAAAAGCAAAGACCCCTGAGACATTATTTTTAAAAATATAATTTATAAAATATTCTGTAATATTATATAAAAATGTTCGATAATTATTTACAATAATATAATTTCTATCTAACTTTTATTATAAAAAGTTAATCTCAAGAGTAGAAATTTTGTGCTTTAAATTTTTCATTTTTATATGATGGAATGATGTGTTGATATTTTTTAATATCCAAACCTGCGCAAAAATTTGTTTGTATCAATTATAAATAATAATTAAAAGAGAATGAAAATAGGGATAATCTATGATTAATTAGTTCTTCCTATACGTTCGCATAACATCTGAACTATGGTTTATAATTTTGCATATTTGATATCATAGACTGCATATTTTTAACATAAAATAAAATCGACCATCATTATGATATGATTTAAAATCGTCGATTAATACTTATAAAATGTTTTTTTCCATACTCGAATCCAGACAAATAAGAGTTCTTATAAGTAATTTTCGACAACTACTTTTTCAAAAAAAAAATGAAAAAATTAACTTAATTATTGATCTGAAATTGTTACCAATTATTATCTTCTAAATAACACATACCTAAATGGAATTTAAAAAAAATTCCCTGAATCTGAAAACAAATATGTATATTGCCAATTTAAACTTTTTTATTTACTTCTCACCTAATTAAATTATTATACGTTTGACAGTTAATTTTTCAAAAAATTTTAATACCTGCATCTACTTAATTTTTTTTCCTTCTCAAATAAATAGATTTTTATTTAAACCAAAAAACTGACATTTCAACAGTGAAATCCAATTGTTATCATAGGAATTTAATTCAACATACAGTAATAAAATATCATGGAATACTGCTGAATTGTTCTAGAGATTTTGAAACTCTGGTTTACTCTACTTAAATCATCATTACTTGCAGTATTGCTTCAAATATTCTAATATTTCCCCAAATTGGAAACAAGTTGTGCACGAAATTAGTAGGACTATAATTGATTAATTATAATTATAATACATCCAAGAATATAATTGTTTCAACAAATAGTAGAGTACATGGGCAAATGTTTTGAGTTTCTGTAATTATCTGATACCCCAATGTAATTAATTTTTAATCAAATCATAAGCATCCGTATGTTAAATCAAAGTAAGGCAACAAATATCCATAAAATTAATGAAGACATGACCATGACCAACAAAAATATCCAGCATGACCATAAAATAATGTAATGGGATTTTACTGACTTTTTCAGAGATTTTTGAATCGATGGGCCTCTCCTTTTGAATCATCTTCACCTGTAGTGTGCTGTAGTGTGATATTAATCCAAATATTCTAAAAGTTCCTCAAGTTGTATATGAAGTTGGTGATAATATCCAAGTATAATAATAGTTTTAAAAAATCGTAGAACAGAATATTTTGACGGTTCGGATGATTAGGCAATAGCCTCAAGAATCTCTGCAATTATTCAATATTAAGTCCCACAATATAGTTCCATCCTCTTTCAAATCAAATTATAATCGCTGGAGGTTAAATCAACCTAGAGACAACTCTTGTATCTGTCATTAATTTCTATAGAACTATTCCATACATTTTGAAACAAAGGGCAATTCCATTCTAACCATCAAAAGAGGTGATATTGTAAAAGATATTGTACTTCAAGTACCAGATTTTGTATTCTACACCGCTGTATGCATTCTACATCTCCTGTTTCCACATCGCGGAAAACAGTTTGTATACAAGGCTTTTGACTATATAGAAATACTCGATACGTTTCAATCTAATTTCAAAGCTATATTGGCTGTAATTGTATGCATTAGTAATGATATGTCTATTGGCTGTAATTATATTAATGTTTACAAAATTTCAAATTGTCCTAAAATATTTTAAAATGTTGCAAATTAATTTGAATTTACAATTATTCAGAATAGTTTAAGATAATCCATTCTATATTTCTTGTTTTGTTTACATAAATTGTGAAGTTTATCAATTTTGCAGATATAAGATCATATTTTAACAGAATTCAGAAATTTACTGGCTTCGTTTAATATCTATAACCATAATGATTCCGCTATAATTAATTAAGGTATGCTTAGAAGTGCAAATATTGTTTTATATAGCTCATAAAGTTTATGTATCAATCCAATTACTGTGGAATTTTTAAAAAATAAATGCTAAATAGTTTACTGACTGAAAATGATCTTTTTGCAATTTAGAAGAATTATTAGGAACTTTGTTAAAAAAAATTATTGCTATTTTAACATTTAATTAAATTCAACAACCAGTTACTGCCTGAAAAGCAAGAAATAATGATATATAATTAAAGATAATGATTATCAAAACTAAACAAGCAATATTCTTTAAGGGCTTTACATGCAAAGAATTCATTTAATACACTTTCAGAATTATCGTAATTGATTCTAATTTTTTTTTTTGATCATCCAAGGAAAACCTTAACGGAGGTGGATATATTTAATAATAATTTTAAGATATTGTGAGACAATCAAAAAATCTCGCTTTTAAAGAAAATAATTGAAAATACAAATAAAAACACCGGTTTTCACTGTTGGAATAACGGTTGGTTGAAACTGCATTTTTTGAAATTTACCAGAATACCATTTAATGAAATCGTATGACTAAACTTTCTGTATGATGTGAATGGTGAAAAAATAAGCCAAAAAGGGTGATTAAATTGAAATAATTTGATACTGTAAAATATGAATTCCTTCATAGTACGCTGCTAAAAGATTTAATCATAACTATCCCGATAACTTATTTATGTGGAAATGTTATCAGTAATTTTTTTATTATAATAATTAGATCTCATTTATGATGACATTCTCTAGAAAATTTAAATAATTTATTACGGTACATCAAAGCTAATGAATAAGAATTTTTTAAAATAATTTTCTTTCTATGTAGAAAGAATCAATTCAAATTCTTAAGATATTTACCGAATTTTGCTTGAAACGTAAAAAAATATTAATGTATTACAAGTATATACAAAAATTACATTTTTCTTAATTAGTAAGAATTTAGCTTAAACCTTAAACAGTTCTTGTTCATTCTTCTTGTTTTGTTTTGTTTTTTGTTTTTCGCGTCATTATTTTCGGAATTAATGTTTATTATCAGTGGCGATGTCAGATTTTCTGAAAATATCCGCCAGTTTCATGTAGTTATTATCCTCCAACAGATTCATACTCTGCTCTAAATTTTCATAACATTTGATTTTTTTTTGCAATGACTTGTCATAGTGTCAAATCTTCACACGATGTTATTAATCTTTTACCAGCGTCATGTATTTTATGTTTTGATTGATAACATGAGCAGAATAAATCTGAATGTAAAATAGCTTATAAATGGTTAATATTATGGTGCGCCACATTTGGCGATGATTTGTTAGTCAGAAAAAAATAGTTGCGTCTGCTTTAAACTAGTCTTTGGTGATCAGTTGGATTTCCAGGATTGAGATTTACTTACATTAAGTTTTTCACGTTATCGTATTCAATGCAGTTGACATTCAAAAATGATAAAGCTTGTTGTTGCTTATCCCCCTTAGATTGAACACCAATTCAAACCAAGTCCAAGAGATCGTTTTGCATAGTAAGATTTTAAACTGACACTTCCTCATTCACCAGCTGCCTCACAGAGGCGCCAATAAAATCAATGATATGAGGGGGAGAAGCGTCAGCTGAGCAGTGGCAAGAGGTATACATATTTTGGCCTCTGATAAAGAAAAAAAATTATGTCGCCAGATAGGAGTGTTTGAACACTCCTTGGACTGGTGCACACCAGAGACAAGCTTACACACCTACCGGCATACTAGTCATGCTCTGGGGGAATCCTCCATTTCGTTTTAGTTCTTAGTTTAAACTAGGCGTGGATCTCTGCGACCGGCAGTCTAGAAGAGGGGGATTGAGACTTAGGCTTCCTTCCTTGGCCAGAGCATATGCAATTTCATTTCCGTGGATGCCCACATGAGAAGGAATCCACTGCACTGACCCGATCTTTGTAAATGTAGATAAAATTTATTTTCACAGGTATATGAAATTGTATAATTTTCTGATTTATTCTCAAAATACAGTCTTTACTCACAAGCCCATGTTTCAAGGTTTTATCAATATATTGTTTTACATATTACAGAATATTAGTCTTGAGATTACATTTAATGACGAGATTTTAGCCGGATTTAGTCTTCTAAAAACTGTTTACATTCATTAGAATCAAATGTAGCTTTTCCCTTTAGTATTTCTTCAAGTTTGAAACGATTGTTTTGCAATGTAAGGGAGGTATGCACATTTTGCAAGATTTACGAGATGCAATCTTTTTCATTGGAGACGCATAATACATGTCATTTACATTCATAAGAAGTTCAACTGTGGAATTTCTTAACTAAATACTCTTGGCAAGTGTTTTGTTCGTTAGAAATGCTCGCCCCAATGGGTTTGGGGAACAGGGAGATTTTCTGAGGCTTTCTAAGGATATTTGAGCATACATTTGCTTTATAGATATCAATTAAACTGGGTCGCCTCTTAAATATTAATAGCTTAAAGCACTGGTATTCATAACTGTTTTGAGGGGGTATTTCTTTTTTATCTAAAAGAGCAACTCGAGTATTCCAGTATTCTGAGGTAGCTGAACTGAAATGATCTTAGGAATGATGAAGTTCATCCTCTTTCTTAGCACAACGAAGTTAGTTTTAAACACTTTAAAATTTTAACTAGTCTTCTCTAAAGTTTCAGTTCATGAATCGTGTTCATTCTGTTTTATTTACATTTCCACTTTTTTGTGTGTGCTTTTGCAGTTCTTGTTTCAGCGCAGTGCTGTAAGATGAAGAGAAATTAATGAATTAAAAGTATAAGTAAACTTAAAATGAAAATAACTAATAGAAAGTGAAAGTATTGATTTAAAATGAAAGTAACTAATAGAAAGTGAAAGTATTGATTTAAAATGAAAGTAATGAATAAAAAGTGAAAGTATTGATTTAAAA
>JAPMOR010122477.1:0-11449 GCA_026543865.1 Argiope aurantia | reverse complement strand
TACCATGATATTTCTTTTTGAAAATAAGCATGCTTTTCTGTATTATGGAATAAAAGAAATTCTGACCTGCGAGAATGTATATTTTTCACTTTAAAAATTGCAGAATCAAAAGAATTGTAATAAAATTCTCGTAGTTGAAATGGAAATTACTGGGTATCCTGGGAATTGAAATGATTGTCTTTTCGAAAAGCAGTATTTTTCTTCCTTTGAACCATATTAAATGTAGATTTGTGTATCTTGGAAACTGAGGAATTTTTGTTGTTGATAGTAGAATTTAAATGAATGATGCACCCAATTGCAGCTTTTGTTGTTTTAGAACAGAACTCTCATTAAAGTTATTTTATCAGTTAAAATTTTATCTGATTTGTCATGTATGTGTATGTTTATGTGTGGTTAATAAAAAATAAATGTACATCTTAATATTTTTTTAATGCTTTACTCTAGAACTATTGATGTTAAATATATCCCTAGTTTTACCCATCCATCAAATTTGATCATCATGGCTTTCATTGTAGCTTTTACTTATTTTATATAAATAAAAGAATATAATTTAACAAAAACAGCATTTAATAATTCATTAATTATTAATTTTAAAAAATGCAAAAAAAAAATGTATTTTTATTTATAGGTTATCATATTTGATATTGAATGACCTAACCATGAGGTACATATTTATGAGTGTATTATTTATGAAGTATATGTTATCTTAAATGAACACTTGCCACAAACATATTTGTTGCATGCATTACAGATATAAATTGCTCTATTTTAGTAGCACAATCAAATTTGGCAAGATTTGCATTCACAAAGACATTTTTTAAAAACAATTTCATTCCGTTCTTGTTTTTGGGAGTTGGCTTCTCTGCTGCAGCTAAAATCACTAGAGAGTTCTTCAGACAATATATGTAAAATGTAATTCAAATTTTTTCCAGCAAATGTCTGAAAGAGATGAATAAATGGATGTAAATAAGTATTGATATCCATCATTGCCTAGATGATCCATAGAATATTATAAATGAAATTTCTGAAGCCATAATTTTGACAGGTCATGGTATAAATAAGTGATATTGATTATGGAAGTTAAAGTGTCTGGATGGAAATTAAATAGGAATATATAATTGTTCATATATTTCATTAAAAATTTCCATAAACTTCTAGAACAATACATAAATTATATCAAGATTTTTAAGCATGAAATTTGAGAACCATGAAAAAGACAATCTTGATGCTTCTAGTGTTAAAATCTAAAAGGCTCTTAATAACTATGATCCCCCCCCTTCTATAAAATTTTATTGGTGCTTTGGTGAAATGATATTTAAATAACTTTTTTTCCTCCCTTCTACAGAAAAAATTGGAGCATAATACTGAAGAGTATGAAAATATTAAACAACAGTTATCTTCTTGCGATTCTGAAGTAATGAGAGTAACTTTAAGCAAGTCTTCATTGGAGTATAAAAAAAAATGTATGTTTGTTACTTATTTTCATTTTATTTTGAGAATTATTTGTATTTTTTATAAGATAGATTTCATTTAAGTGTATTTCTTGCCTTTCTCCTTTTATTTTTTATAATAGAATAAAAGCTAAAATAATAATAATAATTTAAAAAAATATTTATACAGAATGTCCATTTTTATGGCAACCCAATAGTTAATTTCTAAACTTTAAATTACTAAATTTTACTGTGTTATGATGATTTCTGATTAACATGAGAACCCAGCATTGTATGCCTAACTGAAAACAGAACGATCTATTTGAATTTTTAAATTTTATTAAATTGTTAAATGACAACAGTTTTTATAACAGTAGAGTCAAATGCTTTGGACCTTCATATATAAGTACTAGTTTTTATTCTATCCTGTATTTGATAGATTTATGGTGTAAACAAACTGAAAACACAACTCTTTGAAAGTGCACATGTGATTTTAAAGAACTTCCAATGTTCTTGTTACTTCTCTGCTTTCTCTCATTAGGAGAATATAGAGATGTGCAAATTCTGATTATATTTGAATTTTTTTTATAAAATTTGATTTAATTGCTGAAAATGCATGGGCTTGTGGCAATGCTCCATTTCAAAGTATTTGGTCCCATAATGGCATTATGTTATTTATGGTGTTATTAACATTTTTATGAGCACCTTTACATTATCCTTCTTATGTTTTTTTTTTTTTTTCTACATTAAAAAAATGAAGTATTTTAGTTATGGGTATCTGTTTTTTTTTAAATCATTATGAATGAAATTTTATTTTTAAATGATTGATCAGTTCATCATTTCCAAATTGTAATATTAGTACATAAATGGTTAATCATTATTTAAAATTGATATTTCTTTTTCCTTTTTGTTATTGAGAAATCATGTCTTTTTATGTCTCCTATTGGATCATGTCTCTTTTAATAATAAATTGTTTGGGTATACATAATTTTACATTTATATTTTTCATTAATTTTTAGTGACATCAGAATTATTTTTATGTGGTCTTGATATTACTTAAATAATTTTAACCTGTTATAGTATTTATTTCATATTAAAAATATTTTCATAGTTTTTATCAAATAATAAAGATAACTTTCCATTGTTTCACTTGGTTCATAATGGTAAATTTGATTGTGTAAAAATGGACTTTTGAATTTTCCTGTTTTGTATTTTAATAAAAACCATTTATTGTTTGTTTTACAAAACAATAAGACATATTGCTGTAGACATGTTTTTGTAACCAAAAATTTTGATTATTTATTCATTATTTTGCAAATGTGAAACTTTTTATTAACTGTATTATGAATTTATTAGCTAAATTAGAAGAAATATATAGGATATCTGATGAAGAAAATAAAAAGTATGAGGTACTTCGTGAGAAGTCTCCCGATACATATACAGCTTTACAGTGGTTGCAACAGCATGAAAGAACTTTTAGGGCACGCATCTTACCTCCAATATTGGTATCTGTGAGTACAATTGCTTTTAGTCTTATTTTATAGTATTTTTATAGCATTCGTTGTGTTTATGTAGCTTGTAGTATAGTAATGTTTTTTTTTAATGCTCAAAGATGCAGAATAGAATTGATTTTTCATTTCAGTGCAAGAGTAGATAATTCATGCTTATATTTTCTCAAAATTCTATGAATAAAAGGGGTTAGATTAAAGCAATGTTGAATATAACAATTAAAGTAATGTTAATAAACAATGTTCAATAAATTTATTTTTTTCCCACATCCTTTAGCTCTTGCATCCAAATGTTTGGAGGTATAATTAATTATCTATTGCCCAGTATCCTGTTCATTTATTTTCCATAGTTAAACCAAATTCCATTCTTTTTGCTTTGTTTAAGAAATCGAGATATTTTCGAAAGCCATAAATCAGATTTTGAAGTTAAAATGCTGTCTTGAGTTTTTGCTTTGATTTATTTTTGAAGTAATGTAAGAACTTCATTAGTTATCTTTATTTGTTTGGTGTGTTTTTTATATTGTGAAATTTTTTTAATATTTGCAGACAAAAGTTTTAATGATTTGCTGAATTTTTTTCAAAAGTTTTTCTAAAATAATAATTTTTTTTAAAATTAACCTGCTATCACAAATTTCAAATTATCATGAAAGAATGTATTAATTTTGATAACCAAGAATTGGATTTTTAAACCATAAGTAATCACACGAGATAAGTTGTGAATTTCTGAAGAGGGGGAGCTTGAACTTTTAATCCTTAACTTTTCTGTCAAAAAATATTCATTAATTCTATAAAATATAAAATTGAAGGCTTTGATTCAAAATCTAAGTGTAAAAGTTCTGAAATAATAATTTCTATACTTTTTTCACTTATTAAGTTGCATTGTTAAATCAGTTCATGCACTTATTTGATTGGATCTTACCTAGATTTCTGTTTTGATCTTTTTTTATTTTAGTAATTTCTGTCTTTTAATTTGTTTTCTCGTTAACAGTCTCAAATATTTTTGCATTCTTGAATTTTTTTTTTATCTTAAAGCTTGTTATCTATACTTTCAAACAGTCCCTCATCTTCACTTTTGTGCTCTTTCATTTAATAACATTTTATGCTAATTGCCTTTATACTGTCATGAAGAAAATACAATTTAAGAAAATAGCTTGGTTTATTTTAACAAGTAAAATAAAGACAAAACAAATAAAAAAAAAAAAATTTCCAAAAATTAAAAAAATAATACAACTGAAAGAGATAAAGCATATGGTTTTCTGAAATTTTCTTGAGCTTATCATTGTTACGAGATTTCGACAGAAACTATATAAGTTCTTTTATTTATTTCTTTAAGTAGTTTTCTTTAAGCTATTAACCATTTTCAATATTAGCCAATTTCAATGTTTTAATTAATTTCATATGCTAATTTCTATAAAGAAGGGGGGGGAGACTTACCCTGATAACTATTTATCCATGTCTAGAAAGGATAGATATCACCTAAAGATTCAATAACATAAGTTTAAGTTGACCTCCTGGGCAATGTAATGAGCTGTTGTATTGTTAAAACTAGTGAAGAAAGGTTCTGGATATTTTATTGTAGTATTTATTAAGATTTTTGTATATGTTAAGAGTATTGCCATAAACTTATTATTTTTGAAAATATTTTGAAAATGAAATCATTTCTAATAATATAGCGTTGAGCATACAATTTTCTATAACTCAAATAATTAAAATTGATGAATTCAATTTTCAAATTATATATTGCAATCAATATGACCTGAATAGCTTGAATTGCTTGTAAGTTTTCTGTTAGATGAAAATGATTTAATGTTAATATGACATTTTTAACATATAAAATTTACAAACCTTCAGAAATTTCTGGTATATCTCTTTTGTTAATTGTACAAGCAAAATAAGGAATATTTTCATTACTTTATTATATTTAGAAAGATGTGTTATTATTATTTTTTTTATTTATATTTATATGGAAGCAAAATTGCTTTTATGTGACTGTGTTCTATGAACTTTTTTTATATATTCAGTTGTTTATGAGTAAGATTTAAGTTCTTGTGGGATTTAGATGCAATAAAAATATATAAATATATTGGTGTTTTTTTTTTCCTTCAGATTAAAGTTTTGAATGATGATTACCGTAAGTACATTGAAAATTCTGTTTCTGATCGTAACTTACTCATGTTTGTCTGTGAAGATAAAGAAGACCTTGAACGTTTTTTAAAAATCATGAAGCACGAGAAAAAATTATCTATCAATGTTTCAATGGTGCCCAGTAAAAGCTTGGATGAATTTCCTTCACCTCCTATTACAAATGAGATGAGGTATTTTCATGAAACTTTTTTTTTAATGTAAAGAAATGTGAAATAGTTTGTTGATCATTTAAAAAATTATTAAAAAATATATTTAAATGTATGAATTCAAAATTTTTGTTGTATGAATCATTAAGAAAATATTAATAAATTTTAAATTAATATGTTGAATAATGACATATGAATTGGATAGAATATAAAGATGGAATTCTATGTAAGAAAGTAAAAAAGAAATAAAAGTATAGTTTGGGCAGTTGTCAAATAGCTTTACAAAATTCAGTTTATCAGGTTGTTTTTTTCTGTGAATATGTGAATGGTACAATGTATGAATTAAAATTTTTATTATGTGAGATATTCTATGTTTTCTTTAATTTTTTTTTCTTAATATAATTTAGTTGTGATGTGGTAAATTTTTAAAATTATTCGAAAAATTATACTTATGTTATGCATTATTTTAATAAAGTTATATTTCCTGCTTGAAATATTATTTACAGAATATCTAGTATCAAAAAGAATTAGAAAAGTTATCAAGCCAAATTTCTACTCTAGAGTCTGATTTCACCAGTAATAAAATTTAAAAAAAAATTTGTTAAAAAAACTATTCAAAATTTATTAATATGCTTCTATTAATTTTCTTAAATAGTTTAATGACTGACATGATCATATCAAGTTATACTTTTTTATATTAAATGTGTAGACTTATTTTGGAAACACAAATAAAAAGCTGAGAGCAATTTGTGTTTTTAGAATTGCATGAGAAAATTCATCTATTTGTTATGTGTTATTTTAATGAAGTTATATTTTCTGCATGAAATATTATTAACAAAATATCTAGAATAAAAAATAATCAGAAAAGCTCTCAAACCAATCTTCTATTTTTGAGTCTGATTTCACCAGTTTGTTTGTTTCTTATAAATCTCATGACCTCTAGATTTGTCATCAGAGTTCCCCTCCTCCCAATCACCAACCTCTATTTTTGAGAGAAATTTCAGAAGCACTGTTTCATTGTGTTTTAACTTCCATGAAAAATTGTAATAGAATTTCCCAGCACCCAACCACCGTATGGATTTTGTCAATTCATATTTTGTATCAAAGTCCACAAATTTTAGATACATTTTCAAAGATACTGTCCTTCATTGTCTACAAAAGTCGCCCAAGGCCGTTAATTTTCAAAATAATCACAAATGCAAGTTTAACAGAACTCTCATCCTTAGCAGCTTGCCAATATTGCCAATTATTTTCTTGTATTGTCAATTTCATTCATGTGGTAAGCATAGCTAATAAAGCAGGATATTCTAATATCATTGTATAATTGTAATTAATTTAATATGATACTTTTCTTTATTATGATGTATTTTATCAAAGTTGAACAATAAAGTTTTGAAATTAGGGTATTCATTTTGATTCCCCCCTGCATGGTGCATTACTAAATTTATGGATGATCAGCTGTCCCTGAGGATAGTACCCCCCTCCCACCCTCCCTTCCATTTCAGCAGAAATAATTTATTTATATAATTGTCATTTCCAATCATGTTTTAATAGCATCTGGTATTCATGTATTTCCAATTTTGAAATTCTCTTCTCAAAGTGATACTTCAGATTTATTTAGTAAAATATAGTATTGAGATAAATCATTATAGGTGCTATTAAAATGTTAAGTTTTACTTATATATTAAGTACTTCCACTGTTTGAAATTTATTAATGTATCTTTATTAATTTTCTTAAATAGTTTAATGACTGATATGATCATATCCTAGTGTTGCATTTTGTATTAAATGTGTAGATCTATTTGGGAACATAAATATAAAGCTGAAAGGAAGTTGCATTTTATGAATCTTACGAATTGTATAAGAAAATGCATCCATCCATTTATTTATAGTAATTAATTAAGCTAGTGATATTTTGCTGATAATTGTTAATTGCCCAACATTTCTTTTCTTTTTATAGAAGACTTGGCATAGAATGTTATTTAAAGGATTTATTTACTGCTCCTGATCCTGTGATGCGAGTTCTTTGCCAGCTGTGTCAGGTTCATCGAGTGCCTGTGTGTAATGAAAATGCTGAACAAAATATTGTTTCTGTAGTGAAATACAGCAACCTCTTCTACACACCAACTGAAAAAGTAACTTATATTTTCTTTATAAACAGTTTTGTCCAAGTTAATACTGTTTTTTAATACTTTTTGGTTTTAATATTAGTACCTCTTTACGATAAAAGAAAATTTTGTGTAATACAAAACCAGAAACATATAAAATAGCAAAGGAAATTAGTTAATTACACCATGGCAGGATAATTTATTTATTACAGATGCCCAGAAGATTGGCTATGTCGGCATTAGATCTCTAGCCTTCCAATATTTCTGAACTTTATAGTAGAGAGATAAGGAGAGGCAAAGTCGTAGCAGATTTAGTGTTAACTAGGGTGCACTGTGTAGAGGCCTGCTACATTACACCCCTATCCAAGATAATTTATATCCTCTGATTTTGTGTTCCACGTCAACCTGTAGTTAATTTAATATAGCTTGAGGAATAATGTTCTATTTTTGAACAACTTTGTATACTAACAAATACCAATCATTGCTTGTAATTAAAAAAAATCATAGTTATTGATTTCTATGATATTGTATAATCTGATCCTTAATTAATATATCTTTTTACCTATGTCTAAAATAAACATTCGCTGCTGTTCACTTAAAAGACTGAATAAAAACATCATGGCTAGTTTTGAATACATAATGATAATGCAGCTATTTACACAATTGACCCTCAATAATTCATCATTTCTCTAATCCTACCTCTTATTAAAGTTTAGTATTTATATTTAAATGATTAGGGGTCATTCGAAAGAGAGCAAGTCAGTTGGTGATCTCATAGCAGTGTAAAACATTAGGCTGCAGTTCATATATTATGATACTTGCTGTATATAGTGTAATTTTTGCTTAGTTTTTTTTTTTAAATTTAAACATATGCTCACTATACGTGCAATTTTACAGAAAACACATGCATGAGTTTTTTTAATGAACTTAGTGTAATATAGTACTTTCTTTAATTCAACAGTCCTTTGATTAGATAACTGTCAGATTATTAAGAATGTACTTTAAACACTCTTCGGTTTTTGTAAATATTCTAACAAACTTTTCTGTATGAACTAATTTATTAAATTATTAAAAAGTACATAAAATAAAAAAATACGAAACAGCTCCTATAGCATAGAAAAATCTATGATATAAATATTTTTTTCATGTTTGTTCAATAAATCCTTTTTATCCATTCTTTTTTTAAAATAAATCTACTAAAACTTCAGCTGTTTTAATTTTATCATCTCTTCTCAAAAAATATTTTCAAGGATCTTTTCAATTTCCAACACCATCTATTATTCATCTGTTTTATTCCAAATTATGTGTAAATTCATTTCAGAATTAAAGTAAAAATTGAAATCTGCTGTTGCAAATTTCAGGCTGTCATGTGAGAACATTATTTTTAAAAAATCACATTGTAAAAATCCGACAGAAATCCTATTGAAACACATGAATTAATTGAATTAGTTTACTGCAGATTAAAAAGTATATAGATTATGAAATAAAAGCGGGTGTGAAAATCCTATAACTGAATTAAAATGATTGGTAAAAATGCACTATTGAATATTTTGATGGATGACTCTGCATTATTTAAAAAGATTATTTCAGTTAGTCCATCAAATTGAATTAAAAATATTATTAAAATTAAATAAAAACTGTACAGATATAAAATTAATATCATTAAAAAGTTTTTTTTTTTTTTTTTTTTTTTTTTTTTTTTTAGTTTAAGATTAATATACAGTCACCAGAATTGAAATATTTGGAGTGATTTCTCACTAAATGTAATCGTAACAATTTTTTATTGCAATCTCTAAAAGCCGTTTGTAATCATTTCTGGTATCCATCCAGGATGGCAACTTTTAGTTGAGTTTTTGGAGATTGCCACAATTTTGACATGCTTTCTAAATAGGAGAATTGGGTACATTTAAAAATTGTAACTTTTTGTTGGCGATTAGTTACCAAATGCGAAAACCTTTTATATAATTTTCTAATAACCTTAAAAGCGAAAAATTGATGCCTCAAAAGCGATAAATCGTTAATTTTCTACCCGTGCTTTTTGAGGCTTCAAAAACCCCAAACCAAAACAGCATCTTGTTCTCACACGACAATAAATGCTGTCATTATTTTAAAATGCTTTTTCTACTATTAAAGTCCAATGGAAGATCAATGATTTACACAGTTATTTGCCAAGTTCCTACACAGTGATGCTTAAAATCATTTTAAAGATGAATAATCATAATGAACAGTCATTCAAAATAATCATATATACGATAAACATGTCGCAATATAATATAAAAATTCAAATTTCATAATTTTTTCAGTAGTACATTTATTATTGGTTTAAGAACAGCTATTCAAATGCTATTAGAATATTTACACTGCATAAAATGAATAAAATAATATGATTAGAAAGATGAAATTAATTGTGACATTTCATTAAAAAAAATTGATTGTTTTGTTACTTCTTTAATGTATGATTTTTCCCCTCAAATTTAGCTCTTTCTTTTTATATTCATAATTAAATCAAAGTTTATTGATATTTACTTTCTTTCTGCAGATATTTGGATTGAAATCCCGTTATGGCCAGCAACATATGTCAATTAAAAGAGAAGTTTTAGTGTAAGTAAATTATTTTATAATTGAAGACATATTATTCTTTGTATTTTGTATATTACACTTACAATTATTGCTATGTTACAAAATTTTGAAAAAAATAGTATCTGAACTAATTTAATTTATAAGGTACGAACATATCTGATCAGTACTTGCAGACTAGAATATGCCACACCCTGTTTTTTTAATAGAATTTAATTTTTTTGTGATATATATTTATTTAAAATTTGGGAGTTCATTAATTTATTTTTAAAAATATTGGTGCTCTACAAGTCGGATGGTTTGATCAACAGCTATCATTTTGATATATATATACTTTGAAGAGAAGGAATGTGCACACCTCTAAATGACTTTTTTTTAAAAATTAATTAAAAAGTGTTTTCCCATGATAATTTCCGGAAATATTATTATACAAAAATTAATTCTACACTATTTGAAAAAAAAAAGGTTTTTTTTTTAATAATACCATTTTAATAATTAAATTTTAGCAATTTTTAAAAAGTTTTTTTTTTTTGCTCGATTTTGTTGCCTTGAAATTCAAACCATTTTCCTTGTTTCTTGAAATATCAGTGGTGCCATGATACTGGGAAAATACAGGGAATTTAAAATTCAGCTTAAAAACATGAAAAATGCAGAAAAATTTGAAAATTTTCATAAAAAGCGGAAAAATTTAAAAAAATTTAAGTTTTTCGGTTCTTCTCCCTTTTCATCTAAAAAAAATGCCAATTTCTGAACACTGCAAGAATAAAATATCATAATCATAACACTGAAAATGAATCACTACATATCTTGGAAATTCAACCCTTTTTTTTTTTTTCCCCTACTCCTTTCCCTTTTTCTCTGTGTAGATAAGTCTAATTTCGATTTCAAAGACAGTTCTTCTCTTTCCGTGAGATTCCAATATTGCAGCTAATCAGAATATGCAAGACTGCTTTAACTACGCGAGAGAATAGAATAAATTTCTCTGGTGGGAATAGCATCATTCAATTTACAGAAGCATCATGGTTGTGTTTAATCACTCACATGTGAATTTATTGAATGATTTATTTATTATTTGAGAAATTTTTTGCTTATTCATAGTAGATTAGATTATTTTTTTTAAACAATACGCTGCTTAAAATCCATATTTAATGCAGATTGAATCAGTGATAAGTATGAATCTTAGCTTTGCTGACTGGGTTAAAGAATTTCTGCAATACTGTTTGCCCGATTTAAAAAAAAAAATCACGTTAAAAGGGTTCTTTACTCGAAATGACAAACAGAGTGGGATCTTGAGATAGAGAACTAACTTCGCAGTATCAAACCACTTTTACAGTCTTGGCCTTCATTAAAAAATAGAAACACAGATACTCTTTTAACTCGCTTACACATTGGCCATACTAGATTCACTCATCTTCATCTTTCACTTGGAGAACAACCACCAATGTTGTTCACAATGCAAATGTCTATTCATCATATTTTGTCTGAATGCCCATGCTTCAATGTTCAGCGCTTGCAGTTTTTCTTTATCAATTTTA
>JAPMOR010122473.1:37565-110813 GCA_026543865.1 Argiope aurantia | reverse complement strand
AGTTATATTCATTAGTTAGAAGTTCTTTATAATAATATTTACAAATTAAACCGAAATTATTTGCCGATTTATCTGTTACTGTAATAACAAACCTCTTTTAAATTTTTTATTTCTTTTTTCAATGAATTGTTGAAATAAATTCATCGTTCTTTAGTTCTAACGTTATCTGCATTAAATTTTGTTTCAATTTCTTCTAAAATCCTTACTTTCCATTCTCTGAAACCTTCTGGAGGCCAATGGTATTTCCTAGATAATTTGGAAATAAAAATATCCAAATCTTGTCCGATAGAAATTAAGATTTTTTTTTAATGTTTAATTTTTTTCTTGTTTCCCTTTCCATTAAATCTTTTAAAGAGTTAGAATTTATAATTTTCAAATTGCCTGTTATGATATGTCCTTTGTCAGCATCTATATAATCTTTATAAATAATCTATATAATCTTTATTACAATCTGTTGTCTATCTTATTTATATTTTTGCTATAGTAATTATAGTTACAGATTCTTTTCCTTAAAGTTGCTGAATAACTAAATGCTATTGGAACTATTGCATTATCCTTTAAAGGAAAAAATTTTTACTGTTGTGCATAATTTTAGGTAACTTTAGTTTTTTGAAGTAAACATCCAAAAATCTCACCACACAGTACTCTTTATTTAAATTACTTTTATTTTTAAATAGTAAATATTTTTTTTCCTATATTAAGCTTGGATTTGATTAGATCTAGAATTATGAATTTAGTGAATGAATATGAATTTAGTGAATGAATTTTCAAATTTTAAATCTTCAAATTTGTTATTAATAAACCATCTAATTTTATTTTTCCTAAAGCCAAACAGATATTTCTTAATTTTAAAAATGTTCTCATTATTATGTTCCAAATTACACAAATTTTGAAATTCCTCAGATATTATATCAAAATTGCCACCTCTACCTTTTCCTCTCTTAAATTTCTTTTATTTTCCTTATCTAGAAAGTCTTTAAAGATGTTAAATTTGCTATAAATTCAAATGTTATCCAAATCCACGTATCCCTCTCCGTTTAACTTACTATTGTGTCCATAAGGAAACAATATTTTTAAATTACATATATAAATATTTTCCAAGTCTAATCTTCTGTTTAAATCAATAATATTATCTTCCAAAATGTAAATATTAATGTTATCAAAATTATGACATTGGAAGTGTAGTAGCTCATAGTCAAAAGACTCATTTTTAATAAAGTTTTTAATAGCAGACCTGTGGCCATTTATTCGTTTATTTAGTTCAGTACTTATCAATTCATCTTATCATTATGAGAAACATGGAACGAAAAAAGAATTGCATTCAACAATTTGTCTCAGTTCTATACGTTACGTAATTTGTTTACGTTTATCTGTAGAAACGTTCCTCGCTGATTCTAATCGATCGAAGTGTGTATACTTTCACAACTCGAGGTCACCAATTGCAAATCTCAAATATTTACATTTAATGAAAAGGGCTGGAATACCCTGTTTGGTAGGGCGTTGGTTTCGCTTCCCTTGGGTTGCGAGTTCGAACCCCGCCGGCCGAAGACTCTCCGTGTGTGTGCGTGGTGGGTGGCGCACGTATAAATCTGTCTTGGTCACAAAGTCCTCCATGTCGAGAGTAATACCACTGGGGGGTACTGGATCAGGGGTGATCGTTCTGTGATTCAGGTCTAAATTACGATCTGTGGATGAATGAATGAAATCCGCCCCTTAAAAGGGGTTGTGACGTGCGAGTAGCTAAGTCGTATTCCTGGCCCTAGATGGCGCTACTGAAAAAACAAGAGACACACCCTTGGCTTAAAATCACTGACTTCTAAAGTCAGTGGGCTTGTGTATGACAAGTGCCATTAGAAACACTAACAATCGTTTATTTAGAATTCTCAATATGTACCGTTTGTATTTTCGATGAATAATTGGCTTTTGCAAACACTTGATAAATAAAAAGTTACAATTGAGTTTAACCGCTTATTTTATGTATTTTTCTTTAGATTAGTTATCAAGAAAGAAATTATGGATGATCTTGGATTACCTTTCTTTCTGTTTACCGAAATTAAGCATTAAAAACTGGAAAATTGCAACAAGTGGAAAACCATTTATTATTTAGTCAGAAATAAGAATATTAAATGATTTTCAATTTATATTATGGGTGAAAAGCCTTAAGTTTTTTTTTATCGTTTGCTTTACTGACAAATCAAATTCAAAATGCAGCAAATATCCAAACTCCTTAAGAGTTAAAGTACATTATATATGCTCAAAAAGAGGATTGTTCTCCCTTCAACTCTTTCCAATATTTAAACAATCTAATAAACCTTAACTTTACATACTTAACCTTATATACAAGTGAGAATCGAATATGAATTTTGGACTTTTCATCATATTAGATTCAAAATTTACAGTTTTGATGTCAAAACCACTAATTAAAATTTATTGATTATGCTTAGTGCTTTGGAGTTAACATATTCATGTACTCACGGACAGTCCACTAAATTAGGGGATATAGTAAAAAATTAGAAATCTATCTATAATTCTAGAATAAATACCACATACTAAAATTCATTCATCTAGCTTGTTGCAATTACGCGTTATCGCATTTATATACAGATGAATAGTCGATTTCTCCACATATTTGATGAATGTAGTAATGAAACCACATCCATAATTTCATCTATTTAAGTCGTTGTAGTTTTGAGTCATCGTACTGACATACAGATGAGATTTTCTCAAAAAAATTTTCTGGAAAAATATAATGATAGTGTACGGTAAATTCATTATAAAAAAATATTCTATCTTTCAACAGAAACTTAAAAAATAGCTTATGTGAGTGATGTGCAATACAGGTACTTTTTGCTAAATAATTGCTACGATTTTTAAAATTATTGGCTTATTTCATCTTTCATTTCTTCCTCAAACTTTACAAAAACTACTTCATAAGCTTCTTTCATAATTACCAAATATGTCTTCTAATAAAAATTGCTGTAATTATAAAATAAACAGCAGTAAAATCTCATCACATTCCTTGTTGATTCATAAACTAAATAATAGTACTTGATATATAATCACAGATTTTGATTTTAATATTTTGTATAAAATTGTTACAATTATATTATGTAAATAGTATGAGGATGGTTGGTTGGTTTATTCAGGTTTAATGGCGCAAGAGCCAAAGGTAGACTATACTGCGCCAATCGTATGGTTTGAGATATCACGGGAGAAATTTAAAAATACATTCAAGATCAGGTCAGTAAAACAGCAACAATGAAAACATGAGAGATAAGCCAAATAAAACAAGTTTTAATGTATATAAAATGATAAAATTCAATAGCTTTTAAAAAGTTAAAAATATACAGCTGGGGAGGTTCCCCCACTAATTCTCGTATGTTAAGTGAAGTTGAGTTAAAATATTTAATGCGATGAAAATTAAAATTGGGGCACTCAGCTAGGATATGCGCAACAGTGAAATCAACATTACATGATAGGCATCTGGGCGCTCTCTCACCGAATAATAGATATTTGTGAGTGAAACGAGTATGACCGATGCGAAGTCGAGTCAATTTCACCTCGGCTATTCTTACGGAAACAATGGGCCACAAATGAATATGCGGTTTAATGAAGTGTAGCTTATTATGAGTCTCCAGATCCCAAGACTCTTGCCAAAGGGAATGGATATAATGAATAATTCTAAGTTTTGAATCCCGATATGGAATTGATGTCTGCCATAAACTAGAAGCAGCACAATCAGCGTCTTCATTGCCCAAAATTCCAACGTGACCAGGAACCCAGCAGAATAAAACTAAAAAGCCCCTGGCCTGAAGTGTTTGCAAGCAACATAAAATATCTTCTGCCACAGGATGCATCAATTTACTAGGGTGGGATAATATCTCCAAGGTATTCATGCTGTCTGTATATAAAATATATTTACGCCCATCAGAAACTGCAATTTTCTGAAGAGCGCAAAAAACTGTTATAAGTTCCGCAGTCAGAACCGAGCAAAAGTTGTGCAAACGGTAACTGTAGATTTTTTGTAAAAATTTAATTCCGCAGCAAATAGTATGAGGAATAGCATATGTAATCATTAGAAATCAATTTTCCACAGCCCAATAGAGTTTGTAGATAATAACCTTCAAACTTACTTAAACACTTTCAAAAAACAAAGACAATTCTTTGATGGATGTCCTTGACATGTTAAGATTTGTTTCCGAGGTAAAAGTAAAAGCATTTCTTAAATAGACAGCGACCTTTCTAGATTTTTATTTGGTAAACACTTACCGGCATTTCCCAATAATTACCGGTACACCCTATTATTATGATTTCCACTTTTTATATGGAAAGTGAATAGCAGATCGACATCTATATTTTCCCATTGGCCTTCGAATGGAGTTCTTATATAAGTGCTACTTATAGAAACCTTAACAGGGCTCTTTAAAGTTATTTTTGAGATCATTATTTAAATAGATCCTTAAATACTAACTTATATGTTGTGTTGACTATAATGGTCTATTCCAGAGAAGGTCAATATTTGTCTCTCAAGTCCGTTCATGTTATATAATTTGAATTGTTCTATTCTTTTTGTATTGCTAGTAATAACTTCAATGTTTATCGTTTCTTGGATACCCAAACTTATTTTTCATATCTAATTTTTTACCAAACTGATCGAAGGATTTTTCAACTCTGGATCCATAGTTGGGAATTCAACTTTGAATATTTTTAAAGATTGGCTTTAAAATTAATTTCTAAGAAAAAAAAAACGAATATTTTGAGCAATTTTTAGATAATGGACCATTATATCAAAGGGGGAGAACTGACAAGACAAAAAATAAAATAAATAAGATACGACCAAAAATAAAAGTTTTTCTATAAAGGCGGGATATTAAATTTTTTTTAGGGATGTTCTTTGTAGTTTTGTATTTCGAATTTGAAGCTTTTTAATAGACGACATTTTATAATTAAATTTTACTTATTTTGTTATAAACTTTTTCCTGACATTTTTTAAAGTTTAAGATAAAAATACAGCATGAATCCTTTGAAAAAACGGTATTCTGATAATAAGACTTCCAGAAAACAAAAATCAAAAATTGTTATTTCATTTCAAAGGTACTGCAGTGTGCAAGAGACAGTTATTTTCCTGAAACCTGTCACAAAAGCAGCTATTTCCATATTACATCGTGGAAAAAAAATGCCACATTTTTTATTACAAGTGTTCAAAGCTAGGATGCCTTCTGCGAGAGGGGGAAAACCCTAAAAGGAAACAATCCTACTGCACGTTTTCGATACAACACGGAACGAAATAACACTGTTATACAAGACGGCTAAATGTGCTTATCAAGATCAGGAATCTATGTAGAAAAGAAAAAAAAATCAAAAAGTTTTCATAACACTTTTACACTTCTTAAATATTAATAAGCAAAAACAATTTCCTTATTACAATGCGGCAATAAAAAGTTTGTTGCATAGTTATTTGAATTTTTTATATTTATTATCAATTAATTTTCTTTCTTATTCTTCAGTAAAAAGATAAGGACAAAGTTTTCTGAAGAAAAAAAAATTGGCAGTAAAAAAAAAATTACGAAGTTCGTAAAAAAATTTGAAGGAATAAAAACCTGCTGAACTAAAAGATTTCGAAAAAATTCCTCTCACCAAGCTGGAAGGCAAAGGTAGATTCCTTTACATCCGAGTTACTACCGGTCAGCATATGTTGTTGAAGTTAGAAAGAGTCAAAATTAGGGCGTGAAACTCACTTTTCAGCCTCTAACTTCTAAGATATTGCAGTTACAAAACTTAAACACAAAAGTAGTTCGTCTTGAGGTGCTAATTTGGCTGATTGGATTCGTTTTTCTATCTTCAGTATTAAGAAAGTTATAGTGAAATGAAAATTTCAAACCTCTACCATTTCCACCCACTTTGAGCGTATCGTCTATATCTTTACGTACTCGTTCGAAATTTTTACATTTCTAACAATATATTCCAAATCAGTTAAAATCCAAACAAAATTACTCTAGTAATCCTGTTATCAAGATAACATAAGCAAAGAGTTTATATTATAAATATATATTCGTTCGTATGAAATATTATATATATATATATATATAAACGTTTGAACGAAGGGTGGTTTTAGGTTCTAGGGATCATGGTCGGTTAAGAACTGGGGGAATTTTCCCGAAGTCTGCAATGAACCACAAGAACTATTGCAATAGGTAATCTTCCTATAAGTATCTAAAAGAAACGAATGAAGGAATCCACATTCAGGTCTCCTCCATAAATGATGGAGATGTGCTTTGTTATAATATCTTGGAAGGAATTGGAGGATTCTTTGAAATTATTTAGAACTAAAATTGCAAGAATTATTGATACTAAGGATGTTTTTGGTAGTGATTTGAATCTCCAAATATTCAGAACTTTTTCCAATAAGTATTTTACCAATTAAATTTGGTTTGTTTTTAAAAAGCAAGAACCATGTCCAGGGATTTTATACCATTGTGTAAATTCGAAACCTCCATGAAATTATACTTGTTCTACTTTTTGGATTTTTAAAAGATTTCTCGGAAGTTTTGAAAAAAAAAAAAAACCCCACTATTATTATTTTGAAATTATTTTTTTTAACTTTTTAATTTTAATATTTAATTGATCTGCATTCTCTGTTACAATACATTTGTAATCTTTTGGTTATTATGAATACTTAAAAAATAGAATTACATCAAATTTTAGTCAAGCTTCGAAGAATTCTCCTCCGTAGCTTCCCTTCATTTCCAAATTTTAAAATTACGAATGAATCATTAAATATATTAAACTATTTCAGATTTAAAAAAGTATGTTTATTAAATTGATGTTGATGCAAGATTATGAAATATCATTGTAAAAAAAAAATCTGAAACATTTATTAACTTGATTGTTTTCTTACTCACTTATCAAAACATTTCGACAATAAGAGTAAAAAGATGGGAAACATTTTTCTGAATTATAAATTCTCAAATTCTTCCTTTAATACTAATTTTTATCAAAATTCAACAAATTTTTATAAAGAATCTTTAAAATTTTAATTATAGTGTTACAAAATAATTTCCGTGTCTTTTTCTTATTAGTGAAAGGGAAATAACGTTAGAAAACGAATCAATACTTTTCAACTAGTTTATGAGAAGTTTATTATAATAATAGTAATAGACTCAATTCACGTCACGTCCTTCTCATAAATTTATTGTGCATGTCTTTTGAATTGTAATTTGACCTACACTTCCTGATATTACGTTATTTTCCTCCGACAAAATGTATTAAGTATCACGTGACAAACGGAGTTCTTCGTATCAATAAATTAATAAATTATCATAAAATAATTTGCTAAACAAGCAAAAACTTACGTTATGTTAGGAACAGCTTCAAACACAATGTTAATTTGCATTCTTGCCGCAACACCGACTGGCACACCCATTTCCTAAAAAAAAAAAAAAAAAAAAAAAAAAAAAAATTAGAACTTTGTATCATCAAATATTGACGCAATTTTAAGATAAAATAATGCAATTAATAGTATTGTTCACATCTATGCACATAAAACAATTGTATCTATGTACACAAAATAATTTATTCATATCAATCTGCGAAAGAGAAAAATTGAATTGCTTTCGGTAAACATTAAAACAAATTTGAATAATTAACAATTTTTTTAATGTTCAATTATATTTTTATTCTTTAAGAGAAAAGAAAGCATTTAAAACATGTAATTCCAGTTCTTTAAAAAAATTCTTTGAAAGACATGAATAAATTTCTTATGAGTGCCGAAAGCAAAAGACATTCCTTTAGCTGTTGAATAAATTATCTTCGTTTGAATAGGAAGATTTATATCTCCTTAACTGGTTTACTTTCTCTGCTATCTAATTAGATGACACCTAGTTTGGAATTTTTTTTATTGAAATGATAATTCGTAAAATAGCTGATGATTTTTGTGGTTTTGAAAGAATAAGTTAAAAGAATTGTTTAAAAAAATAAAAATCCGATAAATCGATGCAAGCACGGTGCGGGGCTAAATCGATTAAGAGCGTTTTTCCCCATTAATAGTATATATGACTTTTACAAGATTTTATGCTAGTTTAGTTTTATGCAAATCAAGCAATTTTTATGGAGGCGAATTTTTTTTATAGAATTCGTAACTGCCATTAGTTATGTGTCTGTCTAGCCTTGCGAATAAAAAATTGCTATTGAAACATTCACACGAAAATTCAATTACATCTTTTACAAATGTTTTAAAATCCTTTCTTGCTCTTTCCATTATTCGATAAAACATACACAAAAAGGAGAATTTTACGTTACGTGTGGTTAAGCGTACTCGTAAGAGTAAAATTAATTAGTGAAAGTAGATTTGTTATAGGGGAAGAGAAACATTGTTTAAACTAATGTACAAAATATATATTTGCCGTCGTTTCTTAAAGATCTTGATTTATATATTATTCTGCTGTTGACTTCTAGTGGCAGAATCCAAGTTTTACGTGCGAAAGATCGCGGGTTCGAATCTGGAATCCACTTACAATTAATCTCGCGTGCTCATTATCATTAAGTCTGGGAATATTTATCCATTTCCGTATTGGTATGGCATAGATGTAGTATGCTGATCCAGGTACTATCCAGTAGGTCTGTGCCGATTTTCGATTTATCGAAAAAAAATGGTTATTTCTGAAAAATTGATTTTTGATGCCGATTTTCAAAAAATATCGATCTATCGAAGTCATGATCATGAATAATAGTTCACGATGAATCGCGATACAATATATCGATATTCGCAACTAATTTGCGTTCTCGACTTCGTTTTGGTTACCGGTTAGAGCTTATTTTTGTTACTTTTCATTCTTATTGACCTTCATACAGAATTTTTGTTAATATTTCTATAAATACTGTCATATTCTAATATATAAAAATACTTGCTTTAAACGCAATGTTTTAAATTGTAACATGCAGACATTGCTTTGGCATTGACTCACTTTATTAAAGAGGTTTTTACAAAGTTATTTTCTAACTATTTTTGTTCAAAAGAAAACAAATATTTTTATTACATAAATTGAAGCTTCCTTTTATTTCGAGCCTTTTTGATCAGTCAATATGTTAAGGGATGCTATTTATAACTTATAATTGCTATAAATAAATAATGATATCTCGATATAACGAAAAATATCGATATGGGACGTGGTGAAGTTCCGTCATCGACCAGCCCTATTATTCAATGTCCATTTCAACACATATTTAGTATTTCCTGAATCATTTTAATACGAAACGTTACGTTAATCAGTTACTGCTGAATTAATCTTTGAAGATGAATTTAGATTTTAGATCTAAATCTTAGAATAGAAACGAAAAATTTCATTTAAACCGATGACGTTATATTAATTTGGAGAAAAAAATCATTAAATGAATTTTAGTCAATGCTAACGAAATGAATTCAAGTTATATTTCTATTTAACACTTTTGCTTCCATTATTCAATTCGTGATTCACACCTTTTATCTAAAAAGACGTGATTAATAGGTAGGAAGAAGTCTTTTAACCTATTAGCTGCCACGATCGTCATTTGGGGTTTTTAGAAGTTTATGTACACCACTCGGCGCCGTAAATATATTTGGTAGGCTTGACAATTTAGTTTTATTCTATATATATCAGTCAATACGTGTACTGCAGAAAGTGTACATTCTGTGCTTCGTTTCTTTACAACAAGCAAACAAATCTGAAATTCGTCTGTTAAGTTTGAAAGGAGCAGAATGGTCATATTTAAAGTATCATATTTTTAGTTAGGTTTTTATATTAAAATGAAATAACGTATATAAATATGCAATTTAGAGATTATAGTAACTATTTATTACTTAGTCTTCTGCTTTTTTTATTGACCATTTTATGACGATACCCTTTTTTAAATATCAAATGTTTTAAAACCAATACATAATTTGAATATAATTATTCTGTTATACAACTTTTTTTACCTATATATATCTAAAAATTAAAAAAAATGTTTGGTAGTTAATGTATTAAGGCTCAAAACATGATGCATTCTATAAGTCACCGTGAACACTGTTTAGATTAGATTAGAATTGAAGCATACTCCATGATTCTTCCGCTATATTACAGCAGCTGTCTTTTACTGGTCCCTACGATATCATAAGGGGAATTAGAAGCGAAAACATAGGATTACCAGTTGCGAATTATTTATCAAAACAATGAGGCATAAGTGAGAAAGAAAACCCCGCTGTGCTTAAAAGATGTTTTTATCCATGGCGGAGTTGCGTGTTTTGTAATACAATTTGCAGAACCAGTAGAAACAGACGCTTATATTATGTAACAATTGTACGTGCGATGAATGACAAGATTTCTTCAGTTAACTATCACGGATATTGCATAAAAGGCAAGCACCGAAAGAATAAGTTTAATTATATATTTCAAACTGGACTTGAAGAATTGCAGCGTAATTGAGATATGATTACAATTCATAGTAACAGTACAGCAGAGCAATTTTCCGTGTAAAAATTTTTCTTCTGGTCAATTGTACCTTTCTGGACATTTTTTTTCCCTTTTTAAGATTATAGTTTTACATTTGAACTATCTTAGTTTTTCATCTACTAGAATAAGATTTCGTAAAAATGTAAATCGAATTTTAGAAATTGATCTTCGGACAACAGGCTATAAGATAAAAAGGCATCCGCTTATAATGGGAATTGAAATGTAAATTCCGTGATTTCAATCGCCTGCTGTGTTACAGCTTTCACTAATAATCAATCAACATTTCACGCATGGGATGGTTGAATAGGATAGGGAACAAAACGATTATAACAAAGATTATATCAATGAGAGGAGTGGTGAAAATCCATAATCATTTACAATTTTTGCTAATTCGTACAGCAATCAAAATAGCCCGTAAGAAATAGCAAAAATTCCACTAAATTTATAGCTGAACCACTCGTAAGAAATAAAGTTAATCACAATAGCGTTACCCCTGCCTACCACTATGTTTGAGTAAAATCAATGTCAATCGTCACGACTGCCTTGAAGCCAAAATTTGAGTCAACTGGGAACTAGTCATGTTATAGTCTTTTCAGTAGAAGGTACGTTCGCTTCATAAAAGAGAAAATAACTATTTCAAGCCATTACTTTAGCTGCCAGTGAAGCGAGAACCAACCTCCATACAGGAAGCTTCTCACTCCTAATTTTGGGGTGCCCTCCAGTAGTAGGAGGAAAAGGCTAGGGCGAATCTTAGATGATTATAGTCAATATGAAATGAATTATTAAACTGAAAGAGATACATTGAAAGCATAGAAGTTCACACATAATCAAACACCCTATAATATGTCTGGTATGAACCAATTACCTTAAATGTAGAAAGAAAGTTAAGTGCAAATGTATGTACAATTTTAAAAAAAATTCAGAAAATATTTCGATAGGCAATAAGAGTTTTCTACTTACAGGTACTATATCTAAGTACATTCTATGCTCCTGAGGATTTGGTTTCATTCCTATGACACCTTGACTGTAAACTGAATCGGCAAATAAGAAATGTGGGTATGAAACCACTGCTGGGGCATCTGAAATGTGGAAAAATATCAGTTTAGTTCTTTAACATTAAATCGAGAGAATCTTAATAATTTGCTCTGAAAATACTGCTCATTTGTGTAACTGATAAATGATTAAATGTATGAGTGTAGAAACATGCCATTGAACAATGAACAAATGTCAAGGACTGATTTTATAACTTTTACTTCTCTGAACGAATTTTTTATAATATGTGATATATATGAAAGTGATTAGTCATATTCATGCCTGGAAAAGAGTACAAAGGATGCATTTCCTTCTGTCAAAGCTTTTTGAAGCTTCTCTGTGCCGTATGGGCCCAATTTTATCATACGAAAACTTGCAACGGATATGAACGAATAATTTAATGGTTTGCAGCACAAATCAAGAGATATGAATAGTTTTATTTGCCTAATTTAAGAAATCAGATATAATTACCAGTGATGGATTCTGGCCTTTTCCGGTATCAATCGGTGAACATTGGGAGGGTCCTTTTTTTAATAACCGATTAATTAAGTTTCCCATTTCAGAACTTTTTTTTTTAAACTTATCAGCATGTTAATGTTTTTTTTTATTTATTCAATTTTTAGTAATTTTGTAAATATATATATATAGTTTTATTTATTTATTTTTAATATGAATATTATGGAAAATAATGATTAACGTATTAAAAGTCAAAAAATTAGTCGTAATTATTAGCTAATGATTGCCTTACTTATAAATAAAAGTACTTATTTATTTAATAAATTAAGAAAATAATGAATTTCAAACAAATATTGACATTTAAATTATTTTACAGGTTCTGTTAAATGGAATATAAAATTTTCAGTTAAATGAATATTCTAATCTAAGATATAAAAATGAATTTTTGTTTGTTCGTATTTTATGCGCTGCCGTACTATTCAATCCGATTGCGATAAAAATTTGCCAATTTATTATTTGCACTTGCGCGAAGGTATAGGCATTGTACAGTTATTATACCTAATATATAAAAATGAATTTGTGTTTGCTCGTATTTTATGTGATGGTGATAAAACTTTGCCAACAAACTACTTTGAACCTAAAAAACTCCATGTTTTTCACATGGCCAGTTGTATGTTGGATGAACATGAGTCGGACAGCCACGAAATTTGTTTTTGCCGAAAGCGGGGAAAAAAATATTGTGTACCCTAAAGTATACTTGAATAATAAAGTCAAAAAAAAATGAATTGAATTATTGAATGTATTTATTGTCGACAAGAAAATAAATATTCTTATTATCAGTCAAAATTTAAATAAGATAGCTATTTCGGATTTCAGACAGGGCCGCGGTGGCATGGTGGTAAGGTCTCGGCTTCGCAACCGGAGGGTTTCAGGTTCGAGACCCGATTCCACCGAAGAACCGTCGTGTAAGGGGGTCTGTTGCACGTTAAATCCGTCCCGACCAAACGTCCTCCCGCTGGTGTGGTGTGGTATGGAGAGGGGGCTGCCAGCTCAGGTGTCGTCCTCGTCATCTGACCGCGGTTCAAAATTACGAGGTCCGTCCCAAAATAGCCCTAGTGTTGCTTCAAACGGGACGTTAATATAACTAAACTAAACTTCAGATTTCAGACGATATTTCCAAAATTATTTCTCATGCAGCAGCAAAGGGCCGGGTACCAGTTAGTATGCTAAATAAGTTATTAATAAATATACTAATTTATTTAATAAGGATTTTAATAGCTCAATATAAACAAGCAATGCACTTCCATTTTATTATTAATAAAATTGGTAGATTTTGCAAATTTATTTTATATTTAAGCTCCTACTTTTTTTTTAATTGATCTGCCTGTCCACCCCGTATTTCTCCCCCACTCCCTCAGCCCAACGGCCTTGGGTAGCTATCCAGCCTATCAAGTTAGCCTAGTAGGAGATTCGTCATTTCTCTGAACTGATGCAATCCTGTAACCCCCTCTTCCCGATGTTATTTTAATTTTCCTCATGTTTATCAACATAGGAAGATCTATTTTAATAGGCAGTAAGTTTACAGGTTAATAAGTAAACTTTGATGTCAATAGACCACACTACTTCCTTGTCTTCAAGGCTACAAGGACTCGATTTGCCACCTTAGAGTTAGTGGTAAAAAGAAGATTCCACATTCCTCAGGGACACATGAGCGAAGCAAAGATATCGGAAGACTCGAGACTAAAAATCATAAAGCTACAATCGAGCCCTGACTAGAAATTTGCAGGCCTAAAGGCAAGCAATAAAAAGACGGGTCTTGATAACACGGCCTAAGGACAGACGAAGATGAAAAGGCTTGTCAACAAGGTCCAAGAGTTTTGATACTAGATTTAGAAATTGTAGAGTATTAAACGTGTGGAGGTGTAACAAGCAATGGTAATATAAACTACTTTTATTAAATTAAAGAATTGTGGATAAATAGGATAGGTAAATACTAGCTTACTTAGCATAGAATTACAGTATAGGATTCGAAACTGAATTAAAATAAGTATACGAGCTAAAATTTTAAGGACGTTGATCAGTTATCAATTAAAAACTGAAACTAGAGGCGATAAAATAATCTGGCGTTTCTTGGAGAGTATTTATTGCAGTATATGCTATAAGATTGCACATGGGGTTTAATACAGCGAGAAACATCAACAACAAAAACTTTATAAAATGCTAGGTTAAGAAGTGCATTTGCACATTGCATCGCGCATATTCATCTAAAACATTTACGGTTATTTTAATTAAATCCAGAAGTTTTTCTTAAATTTTATCCAACTGAAGCTGTATGCTGGTGAGAAAACATCTTTTTTGAACGGGCAACTAAACTTAACTCCTTAAGGAATAATTCATTTTTTTGACAAATTTATCTGATAAAGGGAGGGAAATGGTTCGAGTTGAGATTTGGTGTATTGGAAGTATAACTTTTGAATATTTATTCAATAAGCCATTAAACCGTAATAGCTAGCCTATAAAAAGTTGAAAAACGTTCGGCTTAGCTAATATACTTTCAGCGACACGAGTAAGTATTGCTAATTTTCAATGGCTAAACAACATGGGAGTAGCGTTCTCGGCAATTGATCGAGAGTTTTGAGTTCAATCTTAGAGGCATTTCAAATTTAATTAACACTATACAAATATTTTAATTAACATGTCATTCTTTTTCATGCATCGAATTTCATGTGAATATTCGTTCATATAATATTTGAATTATAGTTAAAATTCAATTTTTAGTTTTAAATTTAAGTCGTTTTGAAACTGCTAAACAATATTAAATACAACTTTAATTTTAAAAAAATTAAAAATTTTTAATAAAAATGTTTAATTATTGGGTTTTAATACTAGCAAATTCTTTGCTATAATTTTTTAAAATCGTTTTTATTTTGGAAATTATAGGGAGCAACTGATAATTTATTAAATGCCTAAGTAGATGGTACCGATTTTAGTGACAGGAAAGAATTAATAGAGCAAAGATGTTAAATAGTTGACCTTAATCACCTTTGTGATGTTTATTCTTATAAATAGACAAAAAAAAATTCTTATTCAGCGTACATAGAATTCTGCTTATCGAACATGATTAAGCAGTAAATTATCGGAATCATTTATACTCAAAAACCATCGCTAATTTTAATAAGATGATCCTATTCACTTGGAACATTGCCCAACTTTCTGATGAAAGATATAAATTTTAGATTTAGATAAGATAGAATGAAGTTTGTTTTTTATAGATCTCCAAAATAAATGTTGCTTTTATGAATTGCTCGCATTTAATAACTGAGCAAGAAGTCAAAATACATTTTTTCCAATTTTTTTTTTTATGATAATGACTATGTCAACTCTTATGCAATTAAAATTTAATAAATGTTGAATAAATTATAAAAATTAAGAAATATTTTTTTATGATGAGAATTATATTTATTATTTAATCCCGTTGAAGTTATATTTATAATCATTTTAACATTTCAAAATGAAACTAATCGTAATTCAAGTATCATATCCAAGAACATTTTTTTTAGCTTAAGCATATTAATGAGCACTAATTTATTTTTTAAGCATAAACACGAGGTGAGTAATATATCGATTAAAATATTTGTAAAATATTAATTTAATTTCAAATAACTTAGATAAAAATAAATTTACATCCAGTATCTAACTCCGTCTGTACTCGAGTCCATTACCTCGATATTGCTTCGTTGCAAGCAACAATGATAGGTTATTTGTACATAAGTAATGCCAAAAGTTTTGATATTATTTTCTCTAAATGGCTAGCTATTGCGTTTTATATTTTAAGGAATTGAACCCCAAAAGTATATTATCAATAAAATAAACTTCATTTTCCGTAATGAATTTTTCAACCCATGCCTTTAATTTGTGAGTCAAAGAAGAGAAAGTCATGATCGGAAATCTAAACGCGTATACAAGCAGAGGGTGACTCGAAATAAATACTGAAACTGAAGAAAAATCAACTTGCCATATGAGTTAAAACAGACTCGAGCTTGCAATTTTATCATTAGTTCCAGATTTGTGGTAACTGTCTTTGATTGTCTCAATTAATATTTGTCACGGAATAATTCATGAAGTTTATATTTATAGTGAGAGAAGAAAGAGAAGGAAAAGAACATGGCCAATTTACAAGTGATTTTTGTAATAATCTCTTTCAGCTCTTTTTGAATTTTTTTTTAAAAAATTAACTATTACAATATCCGAATCTCTGTATTTTGTTTATTGTATAATTTCTTTTCTAGAATTTTCTTCAAAACTAACTCCAAAATGTTTCTGGTTCTAGAAATATTCAGGATCAAAGTTCCAAAAATCTGGTCACTTTATTGATTAGGTTGTTGTCTCACGACAAGAAATCTTTTGAACCGTAATGAAAGCAAATTTTTTTTTTTTTACGTCTCTCAAAGAATGTTGACTTCCTATTTCCAGCTTTCAAAACTTCTAGACGAGCCTTTCGCAATAATTGCAAGAACTTAGCTGCAATTCTCCTCTTAATTTTAAAGTTGAACAGCCTTTTGCATTAATACCCGTCTAGTTTTACTTTTTTTAAATACTTTTCAATACTGTTTTTACTATACTTTAAATCTTCATGGCTGTCTGTGGCTATGGATTGGTTTTTTTATGATTTTTCAATGCAAATGGGGAATCTACAGCAAAGAAGTCTTCTCATAAGAAAACACAATAATAAAAGGAATATTTAACTTTCTAATTTTACCGCCCAATTAGAAACATTTTCCTTTCAGGCAACATGTAATTAAACTTAATGCTCAAAGAATGAAAGGGTAAGAGCAAAGTAGAAAACTAACATTTTTCGTATTACATTTTCTAATTTATATATTATAATAAAGAGGTAACACGAAATTTTAAAACAGTCTTAATTTTTGCTAGTCGAGTATTTAATACGCCTGAAAAAATACAAATAAGTCAGAGAAAGAAAAGACTATAAGTGCTTCTTTGTATTTTTGCATTTCATTCAATTTTCTAAGGTTCAATAATAGTAGCAAACTCTTTGACGATTTTCATTTACTTATAAGATCAGTAGTTGTACAATTTCTTAAAAAAGAAAATTAGCTAATACCCGGCGTGTTGCTGCCGCAGAAGAAATAATTCTGGAAATACCGTTTGAAATTTGAAATAGCTATCTTATTTAATTAGAAGAGATAGAAAGAATGATATTTATTTTCTTATCGACAGTAAATACATTCATTGAAATATAATAATATATAAAGGAGAAGTATAAATAATATTTATAAAGTAGAAATAATATTTATTATATTTTTATTACTTTATTATTCAAGTGCTTTAAAGCACACAATATCTTTTGTTTTTCCGTCTTCAGCAAAATAAATTTCTTGGCTGTCCGAATCGTGAGCATGCAGCATACAACTGGACATACGAAAAATATGATCGGTAATAATTAATGCTCTTTTGTATGTGTGAGATAAACTCTGAATAACATGTGCATTTCGCCGCAGTCAAAATATTGTGCTCGCTGAATGACTATCTTGTGTAGATGACTATTCATTAGCGAAAAGAAAAAAAAATTAGCACTTGCACTAAATATTTCCGATTTCATTTCAATCACATTAATTGGCATCGATGATAATTTTATTTTGTTTGATATATATATGCTATTAACTCCGAATGACATGTGCCTTTTGTCACTCTTCCTGTTTTGTCAATTGTCAATTTTAAAATAATGCTGAATCATAGAAACTTATGAAACGATTTGTTTGTAAACTTTATTGTGTTGAAAATAAATGCTAATAATTATACTATGAATATAAGCTTTGGGCAAGTACAAGCAATTAGTTGGCCAATGTTTATCGCAATCGGATGAACGGTACGGCAGCGCATAAAATATGAACAAACAAAAATTCATTTTTATATATTCGATTAACGTCCTTGCCCAATCTCAGTATTAATTCATATTTCCCTCGATTGTTAAAACATATTTTATTCTCTCAAAATTCTTAAAGCCAGATGTTATTTTGATTTCTTTTTCGTGCATGGAATAACGAGTTTGAAGATAAAAGAAATTAAGCAATTTGTCCGCACTGCTTGTCTTACTCCCTCTTATATAAGAAATCACGCTATTTTGCTATTTTTGAATTTGAAGCTTAATTGAAATCACTCTGCACTGAGGTTTTAATTCATATATACCAACACAGATTCAAAGATATGTATATATATAATGAAAACACAACGAGTTTCGTTTAACACGTTGACTGCCATGTCACTCATATTCGGATAACAATAAAAGATCTCATTCCGAATAGAATTACATGTGCTTCTATATTTAGTTTATATTTCCTTGTTTTAACATGTTGTTCTCACTTATGAATTCATTTATAGTCTACTTATATATTGTCTTTCTACTACAATTAAGAGAGAACAAAATATGCATTTTGTTATATAATAGTCCCATCACTGGCATAAATCATTGCAGCGAACGTTTTAAGAGTTGAATTATTAAATGAAATGCAAAACGCATTTCACTGACAAGGATATTAAATGACTCTTTAGGATTCGTTATGCTGCTCCGCGAATTAGATACGTATATTTTCACTATATAACTGCGGAAGCACTTATACGAAATCATGAAGGAGTTTCTGTACAGAAAAAAACCTTTACCGAATTGCTATTAGGTGCTTGCATGTATTTTGATCATTTTTTCACTTTAAAAAGGCATTTCTTGAGAAAAATTTGTATAATATATATCAATCCAAATATTTTCCATTATTTTCAACACCTTTTTACCATTTCGTCCAATAAGTCTTATAATTGCATGTCTTTTAATTTTTTTTTGGTCCTCCAGGCCGTTTTTTGTCACTGACATCGAAATCACCACTCTTAAAACGTTGAAACCAAAACTGACAATTCGGATGTGATGGAACAGCATCACCACAAGTTTCTAAAAGTGTCCGATAGGTTTCTGCATCAGATTTCTCCAAATCAAACAAAAAAAAAGCTATGAATAGCGAAAATACAATTTGAAGCGTTCCATGATTGGGCTCTTTATATACTGAAAAACTCGATGATACTAAATGGAAAACATAATAACAATAAAGTGATAATAAATTGGTAAAATCCAAAACCATTGTGGTTTATATAGATACTTCGCATGTTTATCAATAGATGTAGCCGATTAAAATACATGCAAACACCTAATGAAACTTTGATCTTAGGCTGATTGCATAAGAAACAATGGAATAATGATGTTTTCATTCTATTTTTACGCGAATATCTTTTTGTGATATGGCATCATGCTGTTCATTCAAATCTCGAAATAAAAATATTTTTTGGAATTAAATCAATATAGCCTACTTCAATAAGATAAGTTGCAGATAACTTAGGAATTTTTGGTATTCTTCTAAAAAAAGTTCTAATTTATCTTATATTTATTTCTATCTTGTTCTGAATAAATATACCGGATATTTATTTCTAATGGTTTAGAAATTGACTATTGGACACAATTGAAGTAAACAAACATCCAGTTGAAAGAATGCTGTGAATCGAATAAAGAATTATTTTTAGGCACTTTGAGTGAATAAATGTTCTGCAAAAAAATTGTGAGATCTGAATTTTTATACAGTCCTGTTCTATTAACCATATTTAGCAAATAAGATCGACACATTCTAAACTAATTCTGTTCTTCTTCAAACTGTCACTTGAGGTAGCCGTGAACTCAAAACTGATCGTGTTATAGAGCTTTGAATTTCATTATTTTAGACCAAGCAACGGCAGCCTCGAGTAAAGAGCATTCGTTGAATGGCGTAGCTTCCTTGTAGGGCCGTTGAAATGGTATAAAATGACCCAAAATAATGTAATGACATTATACATCATAACTTGGTTTAGTAATTCCTTTATTGCTTCAAACAGCAAAAAAGATTTTTTTTTTTTACTTTATTAAAAGCATTTTTCCAATTCGAAATCTATACTAGCATCTAATAATTTAGAAATGAGATATTAAGCCACGATTAAAGGGGACAACCCGCATTTCTTAACATAGGGAATATCCATTTCAAGGCAAAAATTTGTATTAGGAAGAAATATGAATCTCTTAATCCTTTCTAGCAAGAATTAATAAAAAAAATATTGTGCACAAAATTACCATTTTAATTTTTATGTCAAAAAACATTTCATTTTATTATTCTTACATAGTGTTAATCAAAACTATATTATTGATATGGACATAATTGCAATTCGTAAGTTCATATTCAATACTTCGTCAAAAATCTCGAATGACTTCTGATGAGCAACTAGTTTTCCCAATACCAGAGCGTTTACACCAGCCACTCCCTTAAATCTCTTTATTTCAGGCAAATTATCTATTTCCTTCCATTCTTGTGATGATGTGTCTACGATTCCAGAATATTCACGATAATCACTTATTAACCGCATAGCATAATTCCGTCTTGGTAATATTTCATTATCGTGAGTTTCATTATCAGTAGAACATAAATATTTGATTTTTTTTTTATTTATTCTTCAGAATCCCTCCAATCACCTTGATATTCATAATCTGCACTATCCATTATGGCGTCTATTTCACGTGTTTTTCCTTTAGTAAAAATATATATTGGCCTGACCGATGTTTACACTAAATGTATATAAGAATGAAATTCCACCGACTAACAACAACTTAATCGCGATTTATATCAAGAAATTCTAACGGTAAGCAATATGTGATAGTAATTAATGATATATTAATATAAGTAACAAAAATGCTATCGGATTCAATGCACTAGAAATTTTAAACCAAATTTATTATCACATTCAACATAAACTTTAATCGCATGACGAAAAGCGCTCGTCATTGTGCATATGGCATGAAAATTCAATAACGAGATATACTCGTTATTTTACTGGAAGGGGTTAAGTTATATTGGAATTAGATGGCTTTCTTTTCTCAGATCAGATTATCAGATTACGCAACAAAAAATTTGTACACGATAACAATATAATACACTCATACGTTCTTGCTTTAATCGGACAAAATTATCTTCATCTCATTTCTATGCTAATCTCACTTTTTATAGAAGGAATTTCCTCATTTCCCCCACTATTTCCATATTTAGAAACATCTTAATTATGTTTTATTGATGATTTAATAATAATTGACATAACTGTACCGAAGTAACTGAAACAAATACCGCGAGAAATATCTGATAGAATTCGTACCGAATTTGCAGGAACTAACGTTAAGACCTCCTGCTGGCAGGCAGATCCCTTCTGGACAAAAGCATTTATTTTCTTTATTATACTTTCCATTATCCAGTTGCTTATCGTCTGTCCAATACCTGTGAGCTGTGATTCCATTCACATCTGTGGTTGCCAAGTACGTGAAAGATAATGACCTATTATCGCAAAGAAAAAGAAAATCTGTTAAGCAAGATATATGGTTAAACTATTATTTATTCTCATTTAATTTCGCTTAACCTTGAAGTCTGCATCATATCGCGTGCAGAGGTAACTTTAAAACTGCATTTATTTCTTTTACATTTTATCATGGACATTTTGTTTTCGATCTTACAAATGCCGCTTATATAAGATGCAACCTTCTTTTGAAGTGCTAATATGATTTAAGTTTTTGAAAGAGTCAATTATCACCATATTATTTGTCACAAACACTTATTTTCTAGTGGTAACTTTGCATTGTGTTGTCATTTGGGTTTGCTTAGTTTGTAAGTCTCGCTATCAATTTTCAGCGATATTGAGAAGGAAGGAAAATAGTAGCTCTGATTTAGAGAATAATTTTTTTCCCTGTCTTATTCGAAACAATTCGGTAATAAATGTTGAATAACAACTGTTTAATTTTATGCCAATTTTTAAATTGCCATTTTTAAATAGCAGTTTTACATTTTATTCGACACAAAAATTCATTCACCTGAGAAAACAGTTAAATAAATTTAGCTTTTCTGATTTTTTTTTTAAATTAAGAAGATAGACTTAGGGCTGAGCCGTTATAGTGTTATACGTTTTTCTTCGAATATAAATATGCATACAGAAATTTGTTTGGGATATCATTTCGAATAAATCCAATGAAGAATTATAATTTGTTTCGGAGCCATTGAATCCCTTCACTACAATAAGGAGGACAATCTTAATTCTGTTTATTAAGAGTTCTTTTAGGGATATCAAATTAATTAAATGCGACTTTAATAGCAGTTGTTACAAATTAACATTTTCTTTAATATTTTTTTTATCCCTGCAATATTTAAAGTATTGCTTTAATCATGCCCATATTCTAGCATGTATGATTATGATTGTTTTTCTTGACTACACCAAAAAGAATACGAAGAATGTAATTTCAAAATTTATAAAAGAACATATGATAGCTGAATCAGAAATTAACAGTTCTTTGATTTTTAATTAAATAATTCTAATTAAAACTTTTCCATTTTTCCTGGAGCCATTCTCACCAACACAAAAACTTTTCCTTCTTTCTTGGAGCTATCATGCACCAACACTTGTCTGTTGGTATAAAATTAAAGTTGATGGTAAATTAATTCGGGATAGGTTTTCACAGGATACCTCAACAGTTAATTTCATCGATTGTTTTTAATACTGGAAGAGCTTTCAGCCTTTTAAAACTCATTATTAGAATAAGTACAAGACGATTTATGCGTTTCATTCGAAACTTTAACTCATTTTTAAAATGTAATCTGTGTTTTACAAATCGTAAAATTATAAAATAGACTTGAATGGGTTGAGAATAGCGACTCCAATATCAGAAGTCCTATAACCAATTACATTTTCAATTAAAACGATGAAAAACTTAATGAAATATTTATTAGGAATTGGTGATATTTACCTGCATATATCAGTGACGAAAAGTGTTACATGATCACGGCGGGATTTACTAGGTGGCCACATATCACCAGCTAAAAGAGAGAAAGGAAAGAAATAAAATACACTCTGTAAACATTGAGTAAACAGAGTTTTTCATAAATAGTATTTTAATGAACGAACTATTTCAAATCATTTTTTAAAAACTTAGATGTAACATGCATTAAATTTTAACATCAACTTATAAGTTTATCCAATATTTAATGACTTGGATCTCAAAATTAGATCGATGAAAGGAATTAAAAATTAACGAACATTCATTTAATAAATTATTATCATGATGTTTGTTTAAGACATATTACTATACGATATATTAAGACTGACTATACGTTATATACTATAATATATAATATACGATATATAGGACTATGCGATTACTATAAAATAAGACTATATTAAGACTTGTATTATTATACACTAAAAGTTATTCTTAACCTACTCGGTGGTCGTTACTTATAACATTGGCCTTAGAGCTTCAACTATAGGAGAGAATCGGATCTGCCCGTTAGTTTAAGTAGATCATTTTCCAAGCTGCACTTCAAATTTTATTTATTATTCATTATTCTAAGTTATACAAAGATCTTTTAAATAATAATAAGAAAAGCATGTAAAGCAGTAAGATCCTTATTTTAAGTATATACGGATTTTTGAAGAATTCCCAAAAAACTTTTTTACATGTAATTTTATGATGTCTACAAGCGAATTTACTGACAATAGGCAAGCAATGAAATTGCTTATTTCAAATTCTACGGTGGAATATTTGAGAGTTTATAGCACACTCTATCGGCGTTCTGGAAACTGTTTCGTATTTTCAAAGTAATGCTTTAAGTATCAGTGCGAGTTTGAGTAAGGTTCTTTCGAGTAATGATTCCATGTGGATCACGAAGATTTTAAGTTTAATACAGTTAAATTTAGTTTATAAAATCATATAATCATAATTAAATTTGGATCATTTATGACCAAATCACATTTAATACTCCAAAACAAAAGGATACTATTGATATAAAAATAATTAAAATTATAACTACAAAGGGTGTTCAAAAAGTAAGTTACATTTGTTCCCCCACTGATGGCAATCATGACGAAACAATTGCTAAGCTTGCGCAGATGATAATTGATTTCCACGACTTACAACTCTAGCAATTTCATTCGGATAGCGAAAACCTTTGCTGCGCAGTACGAGAAAAAAAAAATGGCGCGACTGATGGAAATTTACTCCAACGTTGAAGTATATGGAACAGTACCTTTTTTGTGGGCAAAACGTTTAACGAGTACGGAGATTCATTGTGAAATATTGGGAGTGTATGGGGCACATGCAATGTCACGTCCAGCCATTGTGAAATGGTGCCAGCAGTTCGAAGAGGTCGCACAGACTTAACAGATGTGGAAAGGCAAGGAAGGCCAACAACGGTGAGCACATCAGACATGGTGCAGTGGGTGGAAGACATTATTCTCAGCAATCGCAGAGTGAGCATCGCACACATTGCACAGGATTTGGGTGGAAGCCAATTTTCCAACTATGACCAGGTCCAGACAGCTGTTTTAAACTGGCTCCAGGACCAAAGAGCGATTTTCTACATGGCATCTAACGATTAGTGCTACGTTCTGACAAATGTCTCCAGCGACTGGGAGATTATGTAGAGAAATAATGTGCTAATATGTGTGTCATATTGAATTGTAGTGGACTTGTCAATAAAGTATTTATGACCTAATTGTTTGAGTGTAACTTACTTTTTGAACGCCCCTAGTATATAAGCGTATTGTATTACCTGATCCCTTTATTATATTGCAAGGCGGTTCAAAAGAAGTAACATTTCTGAAAAAACAAACAAACATTAAATCAGTGCATTACTACAGTATAAAATTACTCGATTGCTGTTGGTGAATATTATTTTAGTTATGTTCTAGGTTTTGGAATTTTTAAAATTCTTAAAATTGTATTTTACATAGTAAGAGATGGCTTGATGAAGATATCACTTTATATATTAAGTTTAGTTTTTATTTTATTTGAAATCAATACTACTGTCGAAATAAGAAAGGCGACGGGGCAGCCGGTGATTTCATGGCACCTTGGAGAGTCATAAATCAAATACTTTTTGTCCTGTCTAGGCTTTCGCATCCTAAATGACCTTGTCGTCGTGACAGTAATAAATGCTCTATGGTCAGTTATAAAAAGGCTATCACAAGAATCAGTTACACCATCATTACTGTACTTTTTAGAAAGCGAGAACCTGCTTACTTTTCAGCCTTCTCATTCTCGCATTTGTGAATGAAACTGGAAAGTGCCTCAAGTGAATTACAGGAGACATAACTAGTGACCTCATTTCAATCAACGTACTTACCATGTCATTTGAAAAAACTGAAATCCTTTACAGCGTTTATAATATCAAAGAATAAGTTCACTATAAGAAAGTTCGATGTGATCTGATTTGATATTTTAAATTCGCTGTTTTGAAGCTACAAAACGGCTGTTTGAGACAGAATTCGCAATTCTGCATTGGCATACCAATTATCCAGTAATTCCTGGCACGCCAATCATGAAAACGTTGATCCTCTTCCTCCACCACCAAGATAAGAATTTTGGGAATTAATGAATATAATCGGGCCTCGAATTCGCAATCCACTGACATCAAAGATAATACTTTTGTCACCAGATCATCATGGTAGGGCGAAGGTTGCTTTACTTCATAGTGTGATCCTGTTTTATGACCTGAAGAAATTGCGGAGAACCTAAACATTGATAACTTTGACACGATTCCAATTTCAATACCTGGGGATCGCATCTCTTGACAGAAAAGAATGCGTTGAATCGCATGAAAATTGCCATTTCTTTCCTTATTCTTTACAGTAAAGAGCAATTTTTTTTTTTTTTTTTTTTGGTTTTGCGTTATAGAGGATGAGAAAAAGATTTTATTTATCAATGTACAGCATGAAATGGAGAAAAAGACGGGTAAAAGTGCAGAATCTATCGTAAAAGCTGGACTAATTTGGTGAAACGATCATGCCAGACAATTACTGTGAACAGTTCTCTAAACTCAAAGCAGCCAGCCATTCGAGAAAAACATCCTGTCTTAGCAAATAGAAAAGATATAATTTTCTTATACAACAATGCCAAATCACATGTTGCACAACAGATTCCGAAAAACTTTCAGGAATTGAAATGGGAAATTTTTGAACACCCACCTTATTATATTGTTATCATTGTATCTAATTATTACTTATTTTGGTGTTTGTAGAATAATTTGTAAGTGGCAAAAATTTTGAATCCGAGAAAGATGTCCAAAATCACCTCACGACTTTTTTCAAAGAAACTCGAGAGTCATTCCACAAAATTTTATTTTCCAAATTTGTAGATCGAGGGAAATCTGTCACACAGAATAATGGAGAGAATATAGATAATATTCTTTATTAATAAAGTTATATTGTTTGACTTTTGTTAGTTTAAAGTTTATCAATGGAACGGGCACGAATGGATGCAATCATCTGATAGAAACATGTGGTACATTGTGACTATATGAGAAGCAGTCAAAATTTTCTAATTAAGAGTTTCAGGGGTAAATATTTTTGGTTCCTGTGATTCTCTTGAATACATTTCATACAGTGAAGCATTTATCCATTTCGATTCATGTAAATTCCGCTAAGTAATCTTGATTATAAGAATTTAAAAAAAAAAGGACATTGTCTTTTTGAAAAAGTTGCACAGATGCAAGCCCTGTAATCTATTCCAGTAAACCGGAAAGGAAATATGAATTGAAATCGATAAAACAAATAACAAAAATGATTATTATTACTTACCGCTCACCATTCCATGTGTCTACTTCGTCCACTTTCTGGAGATCAATTGCTCCAGTGAATGCACTAAACTCACCGTCATCAGTACCATTGCGCTGTAAAAACATTCAGAAATTCCAACAATTAATTCTTTACGATTATAAATTATTTCTCGTATTTTACAGGCATTTTAATGGGCATTTTTGGAAGACATTTTCTCATAAAAATTGTAAAATCTTTTATAAAGTATTTTGGACTACAAATTCATAAGTGCCTTCATGATTTGAAAGGAATAGTTATTTAAATCATGAATTCGCAACCAAGACCAAATAAATTATTATTCTCAAATCTCTTCTACGAATTCTGATTCAAATTCTGCTGAAGGTGAATAGACTTGGCGTAAGAGCCTGTGAGAATTACGGATACTAAGAGACGATTATACAACCTATTTATACACATTTTTTAATGTTTTAGGTGAAATATACAAATCATCGTTTTGTTTAAAACATATCTATCTTTTCAATAATTATTTGCTCAGGATTTAGGCATAACATAATATTGCCGCATTGAAGAAAGACTGTCGAATCTCCATGGCTGAATGGTCGTGGCACTGGTCTTGTGATCAAGAGACTTGGGTTCGAATCCCGCTAGAGACACTGAGATTAATGGTATATGTAAATACTTGATTTTATGTTTTCCTTTATTTCATGTTCCAGAAGATACTGGACATTAATTTACCAGACAAGTGTTCTGGACTTTTCTTACTGTCTCCAGAAGAGTATTCTAGAACTTTCTCTGCTTATATAAAAGCAGAAGATTTGTCAGTTACTGTATTCTCAGTTCTGAGTTCAGTTAATAAAATTGGTTTAGCTCTACCTCTTGTGTGTGTCATTAAGTTCTATACTAAAATATCTACGTGACAATATTTCTAAAGTACTGTTATGTCTTAATAATACTCTGCTTTACAATCCATCCTAAATAGTAAATCATAAAAAAAAGGAAGAATGTTTCTATGCCAAATTCAAAGAACATATTTTCAGATCTAAGAATTAGAGAGATTATCCCATAAACACGGCCTATTAACAGGCTCACTGCCACTGCTCAAGCCTGATATTCGGACCAGCTTTCTAATTAGATGGCCTCTTCTTTGCTATCACTTAACTATAGAAGAGACCGGGTCATCAAATTAGATAGGTGGTTTGGCACAGCAGGTGAGACATGTTAAAGACGATTGATGGTGAAGTTATCTTACGGGCTGTATAGTATTATATTTTGTCAAAGTGTGTTGTTACCCACCAATATGAGGGCTGAGGTTAATTCCAAGAAGTAAATTAACAGTGACAAATTAACAGTTAAACTTCTGGTGAGGAATATTCGCCAACAAATATTCAATTTATATTGTATCAAAATTCTGCTTCAAGAAAATGTTCGTTACCTATGTGGAAAAATTTTAACAAAATTTGTGTGCCTGAAGGTTCTAACCCATGAACACTATTATTTCTAAATGCAATTAACTACTCATAAAATGGATAAAACCAGGTTAGTACTTATATAGTTTATTGAGAATCCACGAGAAATAATATCAACCTTAAATGAAGATGGCTGAAGAAGATTCCATATGTTGCATTTATGAATATTATTTCTAGAAATTATCTTAGAACGTATCTGTGATTGAATCATTGGAAATGATTCAGTCACAGATACGTTATAAAGAGTTTAGCGGTTTTCGACATTAGGATGTTTTATTTTGTATTGATTTAGGAAGGGGGACAATATTATAACGATCTCTAATGAAATTATGGGAATAATTCTGAAAAATCAATGGAATACATAAAAAAAACGAATTTTAATTCTTTTGGATTCCTTATTTTCGCATAAGATTCATTTAAGATGTTTTGAACTAAAGATGATGGCCCCAAATGGGATGGCCAAAATTTTATTTGATATATTTCATTAATTTTTTTCTGATTAAAAAATTAAACTGAATTACCATTTATCTTTTATATCCCAAGATTATATGGGTAACTAACAATTGGGATAATGGAATTTATCACCCGAAAAATGAATCACGAGTAGAAAATATTTTTAATTAATTAACAGCTTGTAAATATAAATTTTATTAATAATTATGAGTTAAATAAGTAACAATTTAAGTTTTTAAATGAATGATTTTTTATATTGTGTGAAATAGATGATTTGAATTAAGTTAGAGGTAGATTACGGTAAAAAATAATGAAGTTTTTTTATTTCTGTTTTAACGTATGTATTTTGTCAAAACAAATAGACGGGACAAAAACATGAACATTTCATGAAACAAATATAAATAAATAGAACTAGCTATTAAATTTCTGGTCATTATATGCATTTAAAGATTAAAAAGACATAGTAGTAGTTGAGTGATACAAATTAAAAATCTTATCTGAACAAATACATATCTTAAATATTTTATCTATCTTGGAGATTAAAACACAAAACATGCAACTTACTTTATAAAACCAACCAAATTTATCATATGGTAGATTCATAAAAGTTTTAGCAATCTTCATCAACTTGTCATCGTAACCTTCAAATAATAGTTCCCTCACTGGCTTCCGGACGAACCACGAACAGTTAAGTTGCGAAAATATCTCCTCGAGTGCAAAGAAGACCATATCTTCATTCATCTGTTTACCTCTCATGGCGGCAGCCTTAAAATAAACTGTATGAGTAAAAGAGCTTTACACTACACATTTTATTCACAGAAGTTTTTTATTCAATAAATGATTGTATTATTTTATGTAACGAAATAATGACTGCATTTTTTTCTAAATTATTTCATTTTAGCATTATATAAAACGAATAGCTTATGTCTTTTCATTTTTTTATACGTGTTCAACCAGAGAAAAACTAAAATTTTGGAAATTTACATTTTTGTGTAATATATGCTGATTTTATTTTTCTTCAATTGTGACAAAACCAACTTTTGCATAGAAGCTCACGACACCTTTTCATCTAAGATTATTTCAAATAAGATGGACATGAGAAAGTTAATTTGGAATATTATGAGTTTTCTTCAGGAATAACAAAAGTTTCTATTGCGGATGGATTCGATATCTTTCTTTCAGATGACATGGTCAAGGACCAAACTAGCATCGCACCTTCGAGCTTCTAGACCCTATTAACCTGAGGACGATATAATAGATCCCACAGGACAATCATATGATCTGAATCGTCAATCGATTCAGGTCTCAGGTGCACGATCGCAATTTCAACTTGTCTTCACAGTCTTTATCCCTCCGTACACACATAAACGGAAAAAAAGAAATGAAAATATAAGCCAAAAATATGTGAATTCGATAATTATAATCATAACGCGTGTAATTTTCCTCGTTTGCGCAATTATACAAGGTGCTACGAAAAAGAAAAAAAACTATTTCCTTAAATATAACATTTAAGCTTAAACTTTCAATGGAAAAAATTCAATAAATAAGATAGACAATATAATAAAAACTCCGATTTTTCAAGAGGTTGATAATAAAAAACTATAAATATTAAACCTTTTTGCGGTTCATGCATTGAAAAAGAGCCAATAAATAAAAAGGTTTTTTTTTTCTCTGTTTACATTCATTTGCAAGTACACAATTTCATATTTCTATTGGTACAATTTTTTGAGACCTAAAAAGGCAAATTTATTGACTTAAGACATTTTTTTTCACGCCTCAGATTGGTGTTTCTGCTAGAGTCTTTCGATGTATATTTCAGAGATATCATTATTGATTATTAAAAGGGCGGAATCAAAACAAGGATACATCTATAAATTAAAAAAATCGTCAAACAAATCCTTAATAGAAGTGTTGAAAATTTATTCAAAATTAGCACCTCTGACACCCATACAAAATTGCATTCTTCTGTACGTGCACGCACTCCAGGTAATCACTTGTAGTATGAAGACAAACTTCTTCAATTCGTCGGCAAAGACACAGAAAAAAAGTAACCGAGCTCATAAATAAAAATCAAAAGGCGTGAAATCAGAGGATTTAAAAAGGAAAAAAATTAATAAATCCTTGCAAACTAATACAGCTGTCTAAGAATTCTGCATTCAACAATCGATTGATTTGTGATGAGGAGGAGCATCAATCAGTTTCAACCATACGTCTGGAAATACGGTCGAAACGCTATCCAACCATCAGTTCTATTGGAATGCCATTCAAAACTAACTGGTCACATTCAACATATCACGATATAAAATAGGACCGACCAATGCAATTTTGAAATTCGCACACTAAACATTTAGCAAAAATTGCTACTGTTGATGAATCTCTTGTACAAGAAAGGTATTTTCATTATTACAAAAGTCATCATTTTGACAAATGTTGCTTTCACCTCGAATAAAACCGCATTCGTCATTTCAAATTACGTTTTACAAGAAAGAAGGATTTGGTTCCGCTGGAAGTAAAGCCCCTTTACAAAACTCTTGACGTTGGTCAATCTTATTTTGACCGTCTGTTGAGCCGTACTAGAACGTTGTAAGGAGGCCAATTATTACATTGAAATATTCTCTGTACTGTTATTTTTTGGAGTGCTGAGTTTTGAATTGACTGTTCATACGCTATTTTGGTAACTTGAAAAATAAACTAAAATGCCAGTTTTTTTTATCACTAGTATAACATTTCAGTCATCGCATTTTTTCCCTGGGGAATTAAGGATCCTGTAGTTTGTGATCTCTGAACCGTTCTGTAATAACCTTTCCTAAACACAGCGGAGAATTCGGAAAATGGCAATGGTATTCTTTTGCAGTTGGGTCAGCACTAGGATTACATAGTCATATCACTGACTCTCCGACCCACCCGAAGGCAAACTTATAAATAATACTGAATGATCGGACCGCCACAGCAGCAACACTGGCAGGAAGTGTGGTTCAGTTCTAAGGGCCATCACCGGACAGGGTACAACACTTCCCTAAGGTAATACGTTCTGTCATCGATGGGAGGAGCTAGACCCCCACTTTTTCGTGTACCCTCGAGATCCAACCACCAAACCGGAAACATCTCATCCTCATTCCGAGGTGCCCCCCACGGAGGGTACTAAGATCATATGGAGAATAAATTATCAGTATTTCATGCAGTTTCTTGCGACTGAAATACGTTACTCTTTAGGAAAGTTTAATTCACACAGTAACAAGAGCAAAGGATTTTTTTTTCTTGTTTGGTATTTATCTACTTTTTTGAGATATTCTTAATGTTCCACTTACTATTTAAATGTTTGGCTTTTAGTTCATTTAACAAACTTCACCACACGCAAAATAAAAGTTTAAGATTACTCAAAATTAGATAGATTAAAATAGCAGCCAAGTAGAAACTATTTAGCGGTAATTAAATATATTCATCATACATGCATTCTCAGTTATTTTTTACAGCAAATTTTGCCTAACAAAATTTTAAAGCTATATAAACAATGATTTTTAAATGAATTATTTTTTGTGTGCATTAGTTTACAAAGTAAAATTCAATTAGTTTAACGCCTCTACAACATTTTGTTATAATTATATTTTTTGAGCATTATTCACCGTACAAAGTGCGCTGAAGCGAAGTGTATCCTTAGTTATTCGAGTCACTGTACATAAATATCTGCGTTCCGGAGATGATTGTCCGTTTTTTTTAGCAATTGAATAATGTTATTACTTTGCTATACTTTCGTTACACTATGCAACGGTATAAGACTATAATATCTGTATAATTATAAAAAAAAGCACCATATTTCCTTCAATTTATAAAATGTCACCATGTCAAATACCCCTTCTCCCCTCCTCCCCCCCCCGGCTTTAAGATGCTATTCAACAAAATTTCACTTTTGTGACATGGTGCCTTTTACATAAGGGACATAACAGGTTTCAAACAAAAATTAATAAAAGTTATCACTTAATATTAATATCATTGCTTACAATAATCTCTAAAAAAAATGCATTGTTTTGTCTAGACATGTTTTTGTGTAGTTTACTATTTCGGAAGACAAAGAAGAATAGCTGACCTATTTACCAACATTTAATTTATGGCAATTTTTGAAAAAGAGGAATCCTTGCTTACAAAGACGAATTTATTCATTAGTGTCCTTGACGCGTAAATGTAAGGAAATAAAAAATCACATGCAATTCAAATTCATCATTTTAATTCGAACATTCTTTTCAGTTTCTAGCTCATGACATCAACAGTCGCTATAGTTAACATTGAAATCACGAATTCTGCATGTCTTTAACACTTAATATGAAATTTAAAAAGGATTTATAATGGGGCGGCTTTTATAAATTTAAAAATGCTGCTTTAATGAGTCGTAAGTCATCATGATCTTTACTAGCCGCTGTTAATAAGTTTTCTGCGCATTAATTTGGTCACGTTTCTGTAATGGACTCATTAAGAATTATTAATCATGCATTTATTATGCAAAGAAGATTTCATTTTTTAAAAAGAAAGCTGCTATTAATAGAAAGTATTAATAGAAAGAAAAACTTATTTTTAAAATTTAAAGGAAGATAAATGGAAGGGAATTTGGAATCTTAAATTCACACAGATATAACGAGAACGTTTTCGCGATGTTAAACTTTTAACTTGACGTGTGTCAAATTTGTGAAGAAGAAATTTAATACATTTTTCAGCAACTTCCTGAGATAGTCGAAATTTTGCACACTTGGGTACTTTCGAAGACAGTTTTCTGTTTTTATACTTTCATGTCTTAACTATCAAATGATAATTTTTCCCACACGAGTAGCGCCACTTGAGAAACGATATATCTTGAAATTATAAAATAGAAAATAATTAAATATATTCAGTTGTTTAATTAGAAGTTTGAAAATGTAAATTAATTTTTTTATCTGCCCTATAAACTAGTAAAACGTAGTGTAAATATATTATTTATATTACTGCACATATTTGCACTCAACATAATAAATAATTGCTTTTGCATTTTCATGCTTATAATGAAAATTCTAGAGATAAAATGCTATATTTTCTTTACTTACATAATATGTTATCCTTTTTACTTTTACTATGTTTGAAAAAAGAAGAAACGAAGTAAATAAGTTGATTAATTGATCAAAACTATGCACAGTGCTTTTTAAAACTCATTTTAAAAAGGCCTTTTCAACTCTTTTGTTTCTCCAAGAGCAAGATTTTAAGTTGAGAAATTAATAGTTTTATTTAAGAATTAAATTAAAATCTGATTTGAAAGCAGTATAAGAATAATGGAGGTAGATTTCGCGTTTTTGAATAGTTCTATGACGATAATGACAGAACCTGAACACCAAACTCTTAATTTTCACAAGACACGAAAATAAATTTGTAATTCCTTGGGGGATTTATTCCCATCTTATAGAGCGGATCTTTAATTGAGATGGGTTTTGAGAAGAAATCTTATGTTTAGGATCACTTTTTTTGAGGAAAAACCAGTTAAGATTCTTGCTTTTTAAAGCTTAACTAATTATCTGGTTTTCTCTACTATCTAACTGGATGATATCTACTATTTTAGAAAAATTGGGTTGTTTTGACTCAAATTATAATTCTTAAAATGCTTGTGATATTTATGTATTTAAAGTAATTTTTTCATCAAACTAACGTTTATGAACGGCATAGTTATTGTTTAAAAGTGCAAAAACGCTATAAATCGAAGCACGCATTACATATGGGCAAAACATTTAAATTTTCAAGCTGCGTTTACACCGGAGTTGTAGACATAACTTGACGACAAATAACGTCAACATTTTGAAATAAGACACTGCTTTTATCCTTGACACAGATCCTTTTATCCTTGACACAGTGCAACACAAAATTCGATTTACAACAGTGTGAGTAAATATCAAAGGACTTCAACGCATATCTTCAACAAAGGTACAGTACTTTTTCCATGTTTTATTAACCTCCAAAGCTTCACAAATCTCTGGCCAAGATAATATATGTTTAGATATTTTGAACAATTAACTGACACTAGTATAAGAATCATCACTAACTAAATAGCGAAGAACAGCCAGTACTTAATTGGCATTCTGTTTAACAAATACATGTCGTACCTTCGCTATTATTATTGTATGATCTCATATGATAAAAAAAAGCTTTGACCGCATCATTTGACCGGGTTTTTTTTTTGTTAATAAAATTTATCAGACTGATGACTTGCGATAAGATATTAAACTTTCTGCATTAAAAAGACTAAGATAAGTCATGATTAAGCTTAAAATATTTCACCTAAGATTTAAAAGGATAATAAAGAAAACGAAAGTTGAGTGCTTCATGCGAAAGAAATTACTCACCACCATAGGAACATTGAGGGTAGTAACAATATCATCCAAAGATCCATTTGTTTTATCAGGCTGATAATACCATCTGCGAATTTGTCTGTAACTTACAGTGCCATTCTCGTTCCACGTTATGTTGACTTTTTCTCGGGATTCTCTATAAAAGGAAAATATTTTGTATATTATTACAGTACGGAATTATATATTTTCAATAGCCAAAAAAGCTTTCTAAAGTAATTTATTTAAATTCATTCATTTTTATTAAATTTTCATTTTGTTCTTTAAATTCATGCAAAATTTAAATTCTGAAAATAATTTTTTTGTTGTTTATGTCTTTTATGAGTTCATTAGTTTCTCAAGTTCATTTTATAGTCTTTTTAGAAGAGATCTTTCGCCATTCTAACGCCGCAACATTATTTTAATGTGTAAATTTAGCAAACGAGAAGGCAAAAATAATGGTTGTTTGTTAACACTAGATTTTAGCACCATATTGACGGACACCCGTCAATATGGTGCTTCGTAACCATCTATTTTCTTTAAAGAAACGAATAATTTATGAACAGCTCACTTGGTATAAATTAACTAAATTTATTAGAATACCATAAATAAAAAATATACAAACTGATTGTTTATACATTTATTCTGCGCACTTTTTACAAAAATATTCTGTTGTTCGTATTCATTTTCCGCAAACGTTCTTTTTACATTTCATATAAATATTATTTTTATTACAATAGCCTATTTAACAAAATTTGCGTATATGTCAACTTCTAACGAATGGAAGGGGAATTCTTGATTCTATTCTCGTGTATCCGCCGTCAAGCTTTTCGGCCAACTAGACATGAAATCTTTTCGGGATATTCTCGCACCGGTGCATTTTTTGAATAGCATCTAAGTATTTATAAATGCCATATTCAAACTTATTCAAACTATTATCCTCTGTTAGAAGCCACCAGAAAGGTCCTGCTTTTACACTGTATTTGCGCACCATTTGGTCGACACATCCTTTCCTCTGGCGAGCCTCGGTTGCGCTGATATTGGGTTCGAAGCCAGATATCTTCGTTGAATTATGATTTTTGTTTAGCATTTACGTTCTAACTTCTTTTACATTTATCAGCAGAAAAAGAATTTCACGAAAAAAGCCAGTTTATTTCAATTAATTATAGTATTAACTTACCAGTCATTTTGATGGATATCCATGGAGATAAGTATACATCGTACAGAATTCTAAAATTACAAGGCTGAGAAAGAAGTTAACTTGGGTGAGTATTCGTCTCATTACATCAATAATTCTTAGCATAAATTGAAAAAGAATAATAGCAGTGGTTTTCGTAGTTTTTCTCATTAAGTCCGAAATGAGTCAAAATGACGGGTCCCTTAAATCTAGTGCTACACAACATTCAGTAAATGAATTCAAGACTAGCTAGCGAGGACCTATGTACCCGAAGCTTTATATGTGCAATCGTTTCTACTTTAAACAATCTGAAGAAAATAGCGATCTGGAAGATTCTTGAAATTAATAAGTTCTCAAATTTGTGTTACATTCGTTTAACAGACACTAGAACTACCGATGTTAAATAAGTACCTAGTTTTACCACACCCGTAAAATTGACGGGTTTTTGATCAGCATGTCTTTCATTGTAACTTTTGGCTTAGGTTATGTAAATAAAAGAACATAGCATAAATAGCATTTAATATAATAAGTCATTAATAAAAAAACGCAAGAAAAGCAGTTTGATAATGAATGCGTTCCGATTACATTTACCAGTTAGAGGTTTTAGTTCTAAACAGCCTCATAATCTGAATAAATTAGATCCCATTATGACGGCTACCGAACACTTTTTGAATCAATTAATATAATTTCATGTGAAAAGTATTATTCAAATTTTTCCAAGAAATGTCTGAAAGTGACGTATAAATGAATGTAAAAACGTATTGATGTCCATCATTGCATAGATGATCCATAAAATACTATTAACTTTGAAATTGCTGAAGTCGTCAGTTTGACGGGTCTTGGTCCATACTGATTATGGAAGTTAAAATGGCTGAATGGAAGTTGAATAAGAATATGTAATTGTTCTTATATTTCATTAAAAACCGTCATAAAGTTCTAGAACAATACATAAATTATATCAAAACTTTTAAGCATGAACTTAGAAAACTGTCAAAATGACGGTCTTGGTAGTTATAGTGTTAAAGGCTTACAAAATCTCTGCACAGATAGTCAGACTGAACACAAATTTTCTAAAGGAAGACAACTACGGTGGCATGACGGTAATTTTCAGGTTTCAGGTCCCAAACTTGACTCTTTACATGATCCGCAGTGTATGTGGACCTACATTTTTATGTTAAATCTGCGGCTGCTTAGAAAGAAAAATGCTCAAAAAGTAGAGATCCATCTGAAAATAGTTCTTGTGCTTCTTAATAAAAGGGTATTAATGTGATCAAAATAAAACGTTTAACTAAGGCACTAATATTCAAAATCTCAATAACCAGTTTTACCATATTTTAAAACTGCCATGCCCTTAACTAGGCGCGAGCTAATGGTTTTCTCTCAATCTCAATATAAGTTTTAAAGCAGCAATTTGCATTGTTTACATAAGTGTGAATAAAAAAAATCCCTAAAACTGTCTGCAGCAATAAATTAATGTATGAATTCCAATACATGTTTCTGCATTGATGTGATGTGAAAGCAAACACGGTATTCCAGCTTAACACTTTCTCCTAATCCTTAGATCATGCATTATTTCACGAGAGATAGATTAAAAATAGAACTGTATTCTATAAAATTACGTCAATTTAAATCATTCGCCGTGCATGAGATTTAGATGCAAGCTTCATAAAAGTCGTCTAAAATGAATGCAATTAATATTTAATTCGTATACCTAAAAGGAAATGTCTATGGATTTTTCATATACCTAATAATGTGTCAATTTTATCTAAATTGATATGCAAGTCAAATTTTAACCCCCAATGAGCATTCTTTGAAGAGTTATATCACAATTAATATTTAATTCATATACCTGAAAGGAAAAGCCAATGGATTCTTCAGATATCTAATAACGTCTCAAACTTATCCAAATTGTTGCGCAAGTCAAATGTTAGCACACAATGAACATTCTTGGAAGAGTTATATCACTCGTAGCAATGAATGTGAATGAGCTAAAAAAATTCAGATAAATCTTAAACTCATGAAAATGTAAAATCTTCAGTTTTAAAACACGGAAACAGGGCTACTTAGAGATAGATGGGCTATTTTGAGATAGACCTCATCATTTTAAATCTGTCCAAACTTTCTAATTGGATGGCCTTTGACCATCAAGAGATTTAATGCTCACCAGGAAAAGACACAATTTTCGAAATGATATCGAGTCTTGACGATGCAATGCGGCAATGAGGCTTTCTTTTACGATGAAGTGAGAAGTGAAGTATCTAAAACATTGTCTACATCTAAAAAGTGAGAAACAGTTTTAATTGCACAGGAGTTCTGTTAAAAAGATCGCAGACACATTATTTATAGTACGAGTGCCACGATATAAAATTGTATTAATTTTATAGTCATGTGGACACAAATACCATTTAATGTGTTTATTGACACAATCTACTTAGCATATATAATGGATGTTTGAGACATTAATTAGGTAGAAACTTTAAAACGAAAGATCACCGAGATAATAAAGATTCTAAGCAGAAGCTCAAAATGCTCCAATTACTAAAGTTGAACACGATAAGTCTTTTTTTCACAGTTAGTATCCAAAATACTTTCCTAGACAGCCCAGTTTATCTTAAAATATTATTTTGAATGCAATATTTTTTCCTTTAATTTCTTTTATTTCTTTTTGAAAGTTATGCATTTAATTTAAATAAAAGGAAGTTTCCCTAAGATCTTATAAGAAGTTGATTCATCTTCCAATCTCGAACTTTCTATCCCAAAATATGAAACGTTTCCTACCCAGCTCCTTTCTAAACCAGAAGCCACTAGAAGGAATGAGAAAATTTTTATCCCAAGGTCGAATTCAGGCCAATCTACCTTGACACAACCTAGTTTCGCAAGTTTCTAGTTTTAAGTAGTGTTCTATTCTTTGAGCATCAAGTTATATAAAAAACAAATTATATCGTATTGATGACAACGGTGTATTTGAAAATATTAAATTTTTTGTCTTCAGAAAATATTTTTAGATAAATGTCACCATCTATGGTCACCAAATACCAGAAGAGGAAAAGAGGCGAATGTTAAAAGCAAAAGAAGGTACATTCAATTAAAATAAATATAACCGGCTTTGGAGAAGAGTTCATTTTTAGACTTTCTTATATATCTTAACCCTATAAATCTGTGTTTAACTTCATCTTGTTGGGAAGAAAATAAAGAAAATATTTTGGGCTCTTTCGCGTTGACCAGTAGTGCTCAGAATTTGATTCAGATTTGTCGTCAAAGCCTATACAAAAATGTTCTAGTTAGTTGCAGTTTTGAATTATCCCGTTAATGTATGCACGAACAGGCAGATAGACAAACAATAAGCTTGTCGGCTGATTTGGTTCGGATTTTGATTTACAGTGCCGCATGTTATTTGCAAAACTCACTTTGCTTTAAAGTCATTGTGTTAATATTTCCTTGGATGTTCAGACAGTTTTTCTTGTTACGGATTTCAAATTTGGATTTCATCCAATACCTACAGCTTGTGTGTGAAGACTACATTCCCATGACATATCTACCTCAGTTATGGACATACTATGAAAAGGCTTGACAAAAGCAGTTCTGAAATTCTATCCAGGATGTTAATAAATAATGTAGTAGTAGTTTTATAGTTTTTAAAAATTCTATATTTACACCAAAATATAGCTTTTATTAATGCACTAACAGCTCCATTCAATGAATTAGAAAATTAAAAAAACTTTTTGGAATTAATTCTAAGTTTAATAAATAAAATATATTTGATTGCCATTTTTTTATTTTTATTTTGGACAGTTCTTAAAAAGTTTAATCACTGCTTATTTTTGTTCCATATTTCGAGTTATTCTGTTTACAAGTTTACATATTTCTAAAAATAGTTTCTTCGAATTCAGGGAAGTACAAAAGGTGAAGATTCATAAAAATCGCAAAATACAAAAGGAAAAAAAGGATGAATTATTAAAATCCAAATTAGAAAATAATCTGTTAAAAAATAAATCATTAGTCTGTAAGCTATGTGAATTCTTACAAGTGACATAAAACATTTTGATATTCACTGGAAAGAAAAAAAATTAAAATCCATTAAGACTTGCGAATAAAAACTGATATGCAAAATTTTGACCCCAAATATAAAAAACAAAATAGAGAAAAAGTAAATTAATGAAAATCACGAATTTGTTATAAAATTAGAATTGCTAATATATGGAGACAGTTCATTGAGACATTCATTCATTCATTCCTGACATGAGATGTTCAGGACAAAATTCAAACTTTTTTCCCAGAATTACGTAATAAAGAGAGAGAATTTGTTGAATTTGAGAATTAAACTTATGAGAGTTGATAATATATTGAATAAATTGATATTCAGGGATGATAATCATCATTCAGCATATCAATAAGAAATGAAATTATACAATGTGCTTAGGCTTTGATAATGTAAGTTACATGAAATTAGTAACGTAAAAAAGTTACACGGCCTTAAAAAGTTGCGTAGCATTGAATAGAGTAATATTTTTTTTCTGTAGCGTACTAACATTTTATATGAAATAATGGGTTACATAACGAATTAAGAATAGTTGTATGTATAGGTAATCGACCTACTTACTGATTACAACAAAACTGTTTATTGTTGACGAATCCTTTTGATTAATTTTGATTAAAAAAAGCCCTTAGAAATTGACATCTACTGATTGATTTTCAATATATCGAAAAAATCGGTATTTCGGAAATATCGATCTTTTGGTATAACTTTTTCAAAAGATCAATTTATATATTATGATATCATGACGATTAATCATGGCCCTTGATGAACCGGAACTTAATAAGTCAATGTTCAGAGCCAATTTTCATTTTCAGTATTTAAGAGGCATTTACTCGATCTTTTATCATTGGTACATTTGAAAAATTTTTACATTTGTATAGGTTGCATTGCCTTTCTAAAATCTTTATTTAGTTAATCTTTAAGAAATAAATGCGAAATTATATGTTATGACATGTACACATGAAATAAAAAGATGGAATATGGCCAAAAGTTGTATTTGAATTAAAAAATAAATACATGCAACAATTGAATTTTATATAAAATTGGTTTTATTGCGAAACAATTTTGTACCATAAAATCAGTTTTGTACCAAATGTACCATCGTACATTTTTTGCTAATAAAACAAAAATTCAATGAATTTCTGACTGGTTCTTTATCGTAAAATTCGGTATAATTTATTTAAATCGACATTTATAAATTCAGAACTAAACATGAAATTAATATAAGATTATTTGAATCAAAAATTCTGGTTATAGTATAATTTAAATTGTTAAATTTAAAATTTTTATTAATTAATTTAAATTTAAATTTTTAAATTCAAATATTAAATTTTAAATGTAATGCATATAATTATATTTATTACAAAATAAGTTTAAAACATATCAGAAAATTTCATTATTTCTTTTTTATGTTATATACATATATACCGAGTTCATTTTTTTAAATATTTATAATATCATTCAAATTATAATGCTCATGTGTTAAAAGTATAAAATTTTAATTGTATTATTTCTGTTGTTTGAAATAATTTTTCAGAACTTTTCAGTAAATAATCTTTTGATTTTTTAAAACGATAAAAGCATGAAGGCAACAATAATAGAAAAATATTGAGGAATAAAAATCTGATCAATTAAAATTGCAAATTTACTCGCCAGTTGATGAATAAATTTTAGTTTAAATAAAACTTTCGAGGCAGATCGAAATTTCATAAATTTCATCTTCGAAATCAGCTCCGAATTTTTAAGATTTTTAAATATTTTTAAGGGACAAAGAGGTTTCAAAGTTTTTTTAAGTTATAATATTTTTCTTTCTCATTTCATTTTCTTTTCTACAATATATGGTTTCAAATTCTCAAAAATACATATTAATAATACATATACAAAAATACATACAAATTAAAAATATTGCTCCATTTTTATTTTCCAATGTATTATTCATTAAATTATGTTTTTTATTTATGATAATTTTACCGGCTCACCTGTTCACCCATCATCCGATCACTAAGTTTTAATGCTGATTAAGCTTGATGGAAATTTCGATACTGATCGTGCCACTAAGAATAAGTCTGGTAATATCTTCCGATTGGATTCTGGAAAATCGCTTCGGGAAGAGGCATCCATGTTGATTGATAAATCTTTGTTATTCGGATTTACTTCAAATTGTTTATGAGTGAAATATGTTTATTTCATATGCTTCTACATATTTTCAAAAATATAATTTTTCACAGCTTTATATATCTAAAAATATTGCCTCATTTCTATGTTATAATAGATTGTTTATCCATTTATTATACTTTGCATTTTGAAAAATATTTTTAGTGCTAGATCGGTCCAAATAGGAACATTTGATAACTATTTAAATTTTGATGCTTATCTAATTTGATCGAGCACTCAATCCCGATCGAACTTTCAAGAGTACAGAGAATCAATTCTGGCAATATTTCTCTTTTCAATTCGACAGCATCACAATGAAAGTGGTTCTACGCTGATAAAACGGGATATGATGGAAGGATAAATGCTTATGATTTAATAATATGTGGCACTGCATGATTTGGATTGACGTGTATACACTTCGAAAGTAGTAAACTGGTTAAAAACATCATATAAATAAAATTTCTAATAAAAATTCTGTTTTGAAATAAATATTGAAAGAGAGCACTTTTTATCATAATCAGAATCACGCGAGTGAAAGATTTGATGAAAGAAAGTTGAATTGATTTCATTATAAGAGATTTTAACAATTTACAGAAAGTATTTACCATTCATTTTGAAAAAAAATGAAATAAAAGAAATTCACTATAATAAGACTGGTAAAAATCATTGAAAAGTTAATTGTCTGAATTTTGTAAAGCTGCAAAAATGGTTCTTGTGCGATAATGGAACCCGAAGATGAAAAAAATTGAATTAGATTAATTTAAATTTAACATCTAATTAAAATTTTGAAAAATCTTTTCATAACGAGTACCTACTACAAAGAAATAATTATGAGGAAAACTTGGTAACTATTTGTCCAACGAAACAATGCATTCTGTAGGGAAAAATTCTCGCATCACGCAATTTGTAGGTGTTTTGCCACCCTTAAAACATTAAAAAATGAATTTCTGCCTATAACCGTTTCCCTGGCACTACTTCATTCTCTCTTGTATATGCGAAATATGTATAAAGAGAAAGTGTTGTAAGCGTGAATGTTATATGAAAAAACTCGTTCACGGTGTTTTGATGAATTTTTAGATTTTAGATACATCGTAGAAATTTTTGGAATTATGTCTATACGCGGGCGTGTAGACACAACAACGCATTAAAAGAAATTTTCGACTTGTTGATGTTGTATATGCTATTACATAAAGTCTGATCAAAACAAGTGTTTTTAGATGTTATGCGGTAAATAACATCAAAACGATCTTCGCCAACAGTTCTTCTGGAAGATATTGGCCGTAAAGGTTCTCGGTTTGACACTAAATATACAAAAAGAAAAAATAAGAGAATGGTTCCGTAGAGGGGGGAGAACATTGAAGCTATACAAGGCTTTCGCAAATCGTCATTAAAGTTGAAAGAAATCTTTTTTGACAGAAGTCAAAATAAGAAGAAAAACAAGATTTTGGCGAAAGAGAACTGGTTCCGAGTGGTTTGTGAAACGGGTGATTTTTTCGGTCACGCACATGTTTTCGGTGTGAGGACAATATATCCACGGTCTTATGAAGCAACACAAAGCCCATTTTATACAAGACGGAGATTTCCGAACAACCTAATGTAATTATGTAATACTTTTGAGTGAATTTTTGAAATCCAGACGATGATTTAGAACTGTTTATTAGTTTGAATTTTTTCTAACATTATGGAAATGTTTTTTTCTTCCGTTTTACGGAATTCTTTTTATTCTCGATTGAATTAATTCTAGTAGATATATCAATTGTGTTAATAAAAGTAATAAAATTGTTTCTTATATATTGAAATAAAACTCAATTCAAAATAAATTTATTCAGAAAAGTAGATAAGTGACCGAATTATCTTCACTGTCCATATTATCTTCAAAAAAGTATCGTGCAAAATTTTCAGTTCGCAAGAATAAGACAAAAGATAAAGTAGAAATTCTTTTAAAAATTAAAAAGAATAAATGGCCCAAGTAACAACTTGATTTTAGCTTTTTTTAAACTTTACCACAACCATTACAATTTTAGAGGGAAATTAGAATGAATGTACAATCAGATTTTAGATCTGTATCAAATTTGCAGCTGATCCAAGTTTTGGTTGCCTGTCATGTGTTGAATTTGTGTACTTGTAAGTCGAAACCAACCTAAATCTATATTAAAACGAGTACCTACGAGAAGAGGTACCAAGATGGTACTATATCCTCTTACCTATTCGATAAGATTAAAACAAAAACATGACAAATTTTAAAGGTATACAGGGAAGTCGAGGGGAGACACTCCCGCTTTGGTAACAATTGTAAATTGATACTGTAGTAGATACTGTAAAATACTGGGAATTATGTTCCACTCTATTTATTTCTTGAAAAAAAATTTTATTAAGCAAGAGTCAGAATTTACAAATATTAACAAACAAATGGCATTTCTCTTTCGGCTATCAATCAATCAGTTATTTACATCAGACATTTTAAACTTTTTTTTATCATACAATATTACATATCAATTGTTTCATGATGTTGAATGCATTCTTGCATATCGCCTCTTAACAAGCAATGCCATCTATATAGGATAGATGGTGTTACTTGTTAAGTGACGATATATAATTCCCAAAATGCTGTAGAAAGAATAAGAAACTGCACTTCTCAATATAAGGTCTCATGTTCATACCAGATGCAAAAATGCTTAGAATTTTTTTTGGTTGCAAAAAAATTCAATTTATTTCTCCCTATTGAAAAATTTGGCAAGTGAGATGGTGTTATTCGTCAAGTGATGATATATAAAAGGTAATTTAACCTACGACATATAAATTTTGGCCACTAGCTCTTCTAAAAACCGACATTTGAAGCTTAGTTCTACTTTAAGTTAAAGCAAACTACAGCAGATGCGGTATGTGTAATTAAAGCAGGTGTAAAACAAATGGATCAGTGGAGGACCGTAGACAGGTTGTGCATCAGTTCTCGTATCTCAACGCAGAACCAACATCTTTTCAACAAAATGAAAATTGCGGTGTCTGATTCAAGATATTTATTTTCTACTGGCTCGTTAAAGGCCTTACAGCCTTCAAAGTATGCTGCTTCATAAAATATATACTAAAATGTAGCAATCATATTGATGACTGTAATAAAAGGAATATTTAATATTATTTTCACGTCTTTTCACGTTTTCGAAATTATTAAAATTCTTTTCTCTATCCCTAGGCCATTGAATCTCCGAGTCTAATAAATAGCATTTTATCATGCATCTATCTATCCCTGAAATCTGAAATCAAACTGAGTGTTTTTTCTGAAATGAGAACATTTTACTGATATTTAAGTTTTTAATAGTCCATATATTAGTGAACTATTTTCAGGTAAGAACTGTTTATACTAGACAAAATTTGAATAGAAGGCAATAATATTCATAGGTATCTTTAATACTTATTTCTTGCACAACCAGTTGTTTAGTAAATATGAGCATAATTTAGAAACCTAGATATAAAAGCATTCAATAAGTAATGTGTAACATGTATAATACTCTAAATGTTTACATTAACGCACTTCTTTATTAATATTTTTTGTAGGTTTTTATGCCAGATCTTATAAGTCTCTAATAAAAAGGAAAGTCTGTTTCAATACAAACGCCAAATGAATCAAGGATTCCAAGTGCAAGAGTGCGGAATGCTGTTTCGTAATCCAATGCTATTTTACCATTAAAAGGAAAAGTCACTCATGTCGACTATCTAACACCTAAATGAGAGCATGGGTCAAATAAGCAAAGTCTAAATGGGCCGCGAAAACAACAACAAAGTTTTATAGAAACAAAATCTCAATGTAAAAAGGCAATCTCCCAAGCAGTAGCAATAGCTGTCAGTAATCATGGATTTGGCAGGAAACTCATTTCTTTTCAAAAAAGAAAATAGTACTTCACACTGAAAAGCTATTCTAAATTCGGAAATAATTTCATAAGCCAATTTTAAAGTGTTTTCGAATCCGACTGGTAAATATTTATAAAATTTAACCATCTCAGATTCTAAGAATTTTGCCTTCATATCTGGACAGCATCTGATCTCGATTATTTTTTGCATACGATGTGATATTTATATTGTATTTATGGATAAAGTTGAAGAACGCAAAAGAAATGGCAAATGCTGTTGATGTTCTTTTTAAAAAGCATGCATAGTTCGAAGTTTTAAAATTAAAAATTGGAATTTTTGTTAAAAATTTGTTATGAATAGTATGGTTGGACGACCGCGAGCTTTAGACTTTCGCTAGTAATTAAAGAAATCAATAAAAAATAAGATAACAGATCTTTCCCGATTTTTTTATCAAAAAGTTAATGAATAATTTATTATTTATTTATTGAATTACAAGCAGCAATTGCCTATGCATTATGAAAGTTGCTACTCGAAGTAAACAGTATAGCAGCCTAAACTAAGTAGTATTTTTAACAACAGGCATTCCACATTTGTGATCATTTTTTCAATGACACCATAAAGATTTCTATATGTCAGAATCTTTTAACGGATACGCGAGTTAGATATTGTAAATGGTAATAATCTATTTTAATCTGAATGACTACTTCTTAATATTGAAAAAATAGTTCGAAAATGGATGAATTTTTTTTGCAAAATGTTACTGATGATGTGGAGACAAATTTTTTTGAAAAGGAAAAACGTGCATCGTATCGAAAATCTGATTTTTATTCAAAGTTATAAAAAAATATGTTAGCATATTACAAAAGCATTTGCCACTAAAGGCTTTAAGGAATCTTGAAACCCAAGTGGAATGCTTAATAAGGACTATTTTGGAACATCAGTTTCTTAAAATAAAAATTTATTTTGGGAAACTGCCTCATCCAAGAATAAAATGAAATGACCTTGAATGTTTTTGCAAGATGCGAGTAAGTTGAATCTAAAATTAATTCTACTATCAAAATAAAAATAAATTTATATCATTCTTATTATCAAAATTAAAGAAATTAAAGTCTATGATTAGATTGCTAAAATATTTGCAATTGGGAAGCAAATGCATAAAATTCCACGTGCAGAATCGTTTGATTCTACACGTGGAATTTTATGCATTTGATGGAATTTCAGATACGAATTCTTGTGATATAAAATTAATTTGACCATTCAAAATGAAAACTTGATTATTCCACGTATTTACACATCTAAAATTTCGTTAGAATATTAAGAAAATAAGGTATTTATTATAGGAAAAGAAGTGTCATTATATAATAGAATGTCCTTGAGTTTATTTTTAGACAAGATAACAATTCAGTTATAGTACAAGTAGTAAAGGCTTCATTTTCAATAATTATTTCATAAATCTACAAATATAAAACGCTAACGTACGTTGCACAAAAATAGCTTTTATTACTTAAAACGGAATCGCGACAGTCAAATGGAAACATATCGATATATGAAAATTTCAATCTGTTTCATTCATCAATTTCATAGCTGCACTTCGGCAATTAATGCATCTGCAAAATATTGTAACAAATGCTGCTAGCTGAGTCAAATATTTCATTCAGTCAGGGGAAAGAAGTTTTTATTTCACAGTATATACACTTTTAATTTGCTCCCAAAATAAGTTGTTCATATTGATTCAATTAAATTCCTATTTTTATGTCATATCAAATTAAGTGGAATTTTTAAAAAAGCAATTCTATATTGATCTTTTAGCAGCTTAAAAAGTCAACCTGGGCGAACAGGCTGGTGGCCAAAAGCGGCTATTTCATTATAATTCATCTCATCATTCAACTTATGAAAAAAATCCCTGCAATTTTGCAAATATTAGGCCATTTTAAGCAGGACAAGTCGAATTTAAAAGCTGATTTAGAGAAAGGGAGAAGCTGAAGTAAAGTAAGAAATTTTTCTTTAAAAGTCCTCTATCCTCAAATAAATAAAAATATAAAAATAAAAAGACAACTTTTTTTGTTTTTTTGTTTTGTTACCAGTTTCCTTCCTCAACGTGAATGTTGTACTAATTATTTATTTCTATACCTGAAACTAAGCAAACATTGTCGATTCCGGGTCATACAAACTTTTTTTTTCTTTCAAAACTAGAGATAATGACTTGCTAGTGATAACTGCTTCCAAATATAAAAAATAATACACAAAATTTAGAGTGTTTCAAATCTGACTGGTAAATATTTGAAAAATTCAGGCACCCGATTTCAGTGAATTCTGCCTTCAAATTTCATCAATGTTGAAAATCAGTTTCTTGCTTACGAATAATTTATTTTCGAATTAAGACCACAAAATGACATCTAAATAATTCCTTTTCCCGTGTAAAAGAAGGGTAGGTGTATGTCAGCGACTTACCTACAGAGGGCGATATGCATAATATATATAAAAAAATGACCTTCCAAACACTATTTTTTTTTCAGTTAACAAATTTGGTATCTCGCCATAATGATTTTCAACGAATGATATGCTACAGACTCACTGAAACTTGATTTTTCTTTTGCCAATTCTCTAAAACATACGAGTAAAAAAACGCATAGTTTTATAACTAAAACTGACTTGATTACAGCTTTTTAACCAAACAGAGGTTGTTTACAACTTATTTTAAGGAACAGTTTGTAAAAATAGCAACAATGCACAATTCCAATTTGTAAACGATCCCTTAAGATCATCAAGGTTGCGAATTTAATTGTAAAATAGTGATAAAATAGTGATTTTCAACATTTCATAACTTGATTCATTTAGCGATGTCATAAATTTATTGTCGGCTTAGAAATGCTGTGTACATGGAATACATTTTAAGGCTCCCTAGGGCCTTCAGCTCCTACGGCCTTGCGGCAAACCGCCATTTGTTAACTTCATATCTTCCCAACAGCTTTTCTTCAAGATTTAACCGTAGATACTTATTCTGATCTTGTCGTTTCATTGCAACTTTACACTTAAATCGAGCAAATGTTTCATTATCTCTGTCACGAACAAAACATTTTGCCATCTCATTGAATCAGAAGTCGCAAAAGAAATCGCAATCTTAACTTTTTGATTTCTAGAAGATACATTATTTCCCGGACTTATGGAATTATTAATAGTGTCGTTAAAACTTTTAAATAACAGACATTTCGATATTTTCTCTGATTTGCTCCTTCATCAAAAGAAAATGTTAAAAAATACCTTACCTAAATGTGTAAGGCCCAAGTTCTTCTAAAACTGGCTTGTTCGTTAAAGCCCAAATCTCTTCACGATTTGTTATGTTGAAAAAGTAAAAATGAATATAAATAGGTACAGGAACATCCTTCCAGTATGAGTATGACTGAGATCCTTCTTTAAGTACTAATCTCTGAAAATAAAAGGAATTATTAAGAAAGTAAAATTGTGAAATTAAGCTTTCACAACTAAAAAAAAAGCAACAACACTAATAACAATTTCTGTATAAACACTTAACAATATACATGAAAGTTTCATAACATAAATTAATAACTAAAAATTAGAAATTTTGTGAGTTATCAGAAGCGTTTAAATTGCCCATCATTATTATCCAGGCTTTGCAGATAAAACTAATTGGTGAAGTTATAAATGGATTTAAATAAGTCATTTGACATTTCGCCGTATTTATATTTCCATGTATGCCTTCAAATTGGATTTTACCAGGTCTTGAACTACAGTGGGATTCTAAAATCATACGATAAACTTAAATGATAAGTCAGGCACTCGGAATTTTACGGAATAACATGGGTATTTTTGGCCAGCGAACAAGAAATGTAGGGTCTTACCTATGCAAAATGCTGCAAATGGCAAATACTGAAACATAGGGTTTATCGGTTGAGACCGATTCGTCTAACAGCTGAAGATTTAGGATGATGAGATGCCAATTTATAAACAAGTGAAGGTATATTTGATTTCTGTTAATTGAACTAAAAAATTTAAACACTGAAATAAGTTATAAATTTTTATATGCTTTAGAAGAACGAATTCAAGAAAGAAGACAAGTAGAATTACCAACTCTTTTGCTATATTTGAAAAATCCACAAAACATTTCTAGTTCAGCGAAGAAATCTAGTGTACTCTCTTTAGTTTCAAAAACCGAAATTATTAAGTTATCTGGAAAGATATTGTCTAGAATATTTCCAAATTCTTATGTGGAAACCGATTCTGATGGAGAACAAACCGAAGAAAATACATCAGAGTAATGCTTTTTTAAAAGAAGCCATAGAAAAATCAGTTCATAAGTTTCTTGAATACCCTGAGGAAAAACATACAAATCCAAAGACACTGAAAGCGGAATTTTCAATATTTGCGGCAACGAATAAAAGAACAAAAAATTAGATTTGTTATTTGATGCCCTAAAAACTATAAAATCAAGCTTAATAGCTGGTGAACGAGCATTTTCAATTTCAGGCAATATTATGTCCAAAATAAAAACGACTTAGCCACCGTTCAGTGAATATTTTATGTGTTTTAAAATCCTATTTTCTTAGGAGAAATTAAAATTAGCGAAAATAATATAAATATTATTTGAAATTTTTGTTTGATTTTTCGTTATTTTGTGTAAGTAATAGGCATATGTAATCTAGATATACCGCCAAAAATGAATAATATAAAACTATAACGTCAGGTATTTTAATACTTAAAAGCAAGGAGGATTGCTTTAGCTAATGAAATACAGAGTTATAGTCTTTGAAGACTATATGTAATATACTAAATAGTTCATATGTACATGTAATAAGCAGTTCAAAATATGTCCGGTGGCAAATTTTCGAAGTGGCAGACTAGGCAACTGCTTATGGCTGCTATGGGAAGGGGCGCAAGTACTTCTTTTATAAGGTAATAATTGCTTAGTTATCAAATAAATTTGTAAAAAAATGCAGGTTCTTTCAATTATAAAATGTTAGGACTACAGTGCGAGTTCACAACGAAATGTTAAAATCATTAGAGTATAATTAATTAATTATTTATGCGGAATAATATTAACTTGATTCTATTCAAACTAGAAGTTCTAAAGATCAGCATCAACAGAATGTCACAAATTTTACACAATATATTTTGATATATGAGAAACCATGTATGGAAATTTTAAGCCATGAAATTCGACAAAATTGTAAATTTTACAAAACCTTACCAACTTTTATTGCTCTAAAAAGTAAAATTTAAGGATTTTATTTTCAATCAATTCGAAAAATTAAATAATAGTTGACTTTTTAAAGATTTTTGATGAATAAAATAAACATCTGCTAAAATAATTAATATATTCAACCAGCTACCCGTGGTATATGTTATTTTTACATTCCAGGTAGTGAAGTTAGTTAAACGAAATTCTACTTTTAAGTGTATAATCTACCAACAAAGTATAAATGTTCAATTAAATTCGTAAAAAAAATTTATTAATATATTTCAGCGGCATCTTCTAAATATTTATGTTCTTTAGAATTCACTTAATTAGTTTTTGTAGAACTTCTTTAATAAAAAGAATGCAGATGAAACAAATAACGACGAGAAGCTTATTTTACATAACTGGATAAATGATCTTCCACTTAAGAGTTGCGTTAATTAATTGTTACCGTGATAAAATACTTAATTCTGAAGGTCAAAATTTATATACATAATGCAAATAACAAGTCCTATAATTATTTTCATCATGTGTCAGGTTTTTTTCTTGTGTATGTTATTAAATAATATTGCATTATTAATTAGCCACAGATGCGAGAATAGAAATACTGTCCGTTGATTATCGTGATCAATTTTTATAATTAATTGAAGTTAACTGAATGGCATTATTATAATATATGATAATGTCAATGTTAAGTGGCTGAGATAGTCTAAATACTAAACCCCAAAAAGCCCCCGATTTCACGAAACAACAATTTCGATTTTATTGGTCAAAACTCTGAATTAAATCATTTGTAAAAATTAATAAACACATTAATTAAATTAATGTTTTACTTTTTTGTTTTCCTAAAACCCGCACTGTTGATCACAACGGCGATGAGAAGCAAGTACAAATATCCAAAAGACGTAACTACCCTTTCAATTACTATACATACGCGATTGTCAAGGTATAAATGATTCATCTTCATATTAATGAAGGCAAATCACATTTTGTAATATCTGGGAAATTTTAAGATTCGAATTAATTTGTATAAACAGTTTTTCTTCTTTACTATTTAAATATTTTATCATTAAAATAATTTATTACTTATTCATGAAAAATGGTTCCGCCATTTGATATGATTTCAGCTTTTTGGCACTTGATAATCGTCTTTTGACAATGAAATTATACATGAACTGTTTACTGTATAAGACAATTCTGCTGCGTGTGGATTAACTGGATCTTTTTTACATTGAGATCAGCATGATTGATGTCGTTAACTCGAACTGTCAACGTGCGTCCCATGTTCATGTTGAAGATATATTTGAGAATAAAGTATTTTCAGTAAGAGAGGACTTCGTCATCACAATCGCGACACGAAAACCTATCTTGATGACGTTTGGTGAAAAGAAAGTTAGGACAGAAATGTGAGGTAGGTGATAGGTAACTTTCTACGATCATGCTCTTAGCCCAATTAATTTTATTTTGTGCGAATATATAAAACAATGTTTCTAGTTGAACACCACTACACTTAACTAGTTGTGGGAATCCAATGAAAGAGATCCTCCAATTGACATGATTCACACCGTTTGAAGTTCCAATTCCAGCAAGCAATTTTAGCTATTTAATAAATAGCTCAACATTTCGTTTTCTAACAATTTTTACATATATTTAACCCTTTCTAGAGCCAGGGGAAGTATTGTTCCCATCAAATTTATCAATCTTTGTATGAAATTATGTAGGTTGGCATAAGTTCTGACAAATTTTTTCTATAAGACAGAAACTTAAGGAAATCATCTATCTCATACAAAATGGTTTCTTGATTTGTTAATTTAATTAATCAACTTTATTTAATAAATTAAAGGAATCAGTTTTCTTATGCAGGATCTAGACCCTAAAATATTTTAATATACCACGACGAGAAAAAAATGGCCTTTTAAATAGTTAAATTAATCAGTGCTATGAAACTTCAATAAATACTATTTAATGCTACGGATTAATTATTTCAATGTGTGCTTACATTTTGGGACAACACGTAATGTATTTATTTTTCCTTTCTATTTAAATTTTTTTTTTACATTTTTGGAACAACATATAATTTATTTCTCAATCCTATTTACTTTAAACATTATGTAAATTTTATTCCGTTTTCAAATTGTTATTTGCATAATATACTGCTTAGGACTATAAATTATCATGATTTCATCGTTTTTATGGTATCATAATTCAACTTTTTGCTACTCATTGCCATCCTATATTTTTTAGTGAAATATAGGATGAAATATAGTACATGTGATTATAGTACATGTACAATTTAGTGAAATATAGTACATGTGATGAAAAAACACATCCTTATAATACAATTATTAGAATAATAGCCCAGCAAAGTCACAAAGTAATGTCACTACAATCGCTGCCATGTGAGAATTTGTCGTCCAAGCAAATCTTCTATGGATGTAATTGCTTACAATTGAGCTCATAATGGGATATAAAAAATTAACAAAAAAAAAACCAAGCATTTAAGCATTGATACATATTTTCAATTTTAGTGTAAAAACAGGAAATCAAATTTTATTTTTCTAGCTCATTCTGTTTTTGGTTTAGTACTGAAAAATAGATGGGCATAATTCCAAATCTACATTTTTTTTCCGTATAAAGAGAGGCTAAAACGAAAACATTAATTTAAACCATGAAAATTTGATAGTTAGAATACCTTCTCTCTGCATACTTAGCATACAAAAAAATGGAAAGTAATAATAAAGAAATAATTATTTTTTGCAATATTAATTGTTTATTCTTCTGATTTCTATTCAAATACAGAAAGGATAAAATTACACTGACTGAGTCGTAATTCAGTTGTAAAACATTTTTCCAGTTATAAAACCATTACTGAAAAACATCCGAAAGTTTGTTAACTTGACATTGTCTTGCTTTTGCTAGTGATACTGTTTTACTTCTGTAAATAACGAAAAAGGAGAGAAAAAGGAACGACACACATACAATGTGTTTGATTTGAGGTAAATATTCCACCATTTATGCATTATTAAATAGCTTGTATGTTAAAGATAAAATCATCCATTTATTGCATCACCAATTAAAGAAATTATTTCACCATTTATGCATTATTAAATAGCTTGTATGTATGTTCTTTTGCAGCGATTAATTTTGACAGATCGAACGCCCATTCTTCTAATCTAGAAATTTATTCCCACACGAACCAAAATGGATGCAATTCAAAGGTTCTCAAAGTTGTTTAAACCGAATTCCTAAAAATAAAGTCTTGACTTCGAGAAACCCCTGTTGTAATTTCTATTCATGCTTAGATAAAAATACGAGACTAAATTTCTTTATCAAAATTCAACCCTTTCAAAAAGCCATTTTCTTCTAGTAATTTTATATTAAAATATCATTGACATTGAGATTGATTTAGCTTAAAAGAAAAAATTAACTTAATAATTAATCAAAAAACTAAATACTTTATTTCGGTTTCAGATAATTAGAAACATCAAGGTTTTAATTTCAATGAAAAATTTTGCAAGAACTTAAATGACAATTTTCTTTTCAGCGTTAGGCATTGACTATTTCGAAAAAATAAAAACAAATTGATGCTCAACTGGATTATTATGTAGTTAAAATGTTTATAAGTATTTATTATGGTTTCTGAAGTTATTAAGAGATAGTTGTTCCAAGCGGAGGTGGTAAAATAACTTTTTATAAGCGTTTAAAAGTTAATGAATTGGGTAAGTATGCTTCCTACGCCCTTAGAAAGAATGGAGCAATTTGAACATGATAGATATAATATTCACTAGCTCATTTATATCTTGGCGTTCAGTAAGCATTTTAACAGTTTTAGCCTTATGATGGCCCTAATCCACGTCAAATGAATAACGTCTATGCATTTAACCCTTTAAAGGGCCATTTTTTTCCAGTCATATTATGTTAAAATATTTTTAGGCTTGAAATTAGAATAAGAAAAGGGATTCATTTAGCTTATTAGATAAATTTAATTAAATTAATTAGGTTAATTAATAATTAAGTAACAAATCAAGACACATCATTTTGTGTACGATAAAGAGTTGAAGCCTCTACGTTTCTGTCTTCCTAAAAAAATTTGTCAGAACTGATGCCAACCTACATAAATTGATATAAAGATTGAATAAATTTGGTGGGAAGCCTACTTCCCACGTCCCTAGAAAGTGTTAATATAATAAATTTTATTTCTTACAATAAGTTTGATTGCGATTTAAGTTGCAGCACGGCCATTCTGTTCAAAATTACTTAAAGTTAATTGAAGATTAACCAATTCATTGTCGTTTACATATATCTCATAAAATTAAGCGTTTATAAATTTCGCCGGGAGTGAATGGGTTAACTCTAATCATTATGATAGACTTCAGTTTTCTTCAGGAAAATTATAAAAACAATTAAAATAGATTGCTTAGTCTTTATATTCATTTTTTCCGAAATGAAAGTATAATTATACATGGCTATTTATTTGCAATTGACTACATTGATTTTGAAAGTCAGTGAATGAGACATCAATATGCGCCAGAACCTATCAACAAGACGGATTAATATAATGATATATTAATGCATTATAACATAATGTCATTATGTTTATATGCATATAATTTATCAAACATCCCAATGTATATATTTTCCGACGTACGTTAAACTTTGTAAATAGATTATTGCCTCAAATATAGAGTTAGTACAATTTGTGGCCATTGTAAAAAATACAAAGCGTACCAATGAAATAGAATCTGTAAAATATTTAAGAATGGAAAAAAGGTGTAAAGTATTAAAAATCTTTGCATATAAACGTTACTTTTGTAATTTACTAAAAATGTTGATTCAATTAAGAAACAATAGGAAATGTCCAATCAAAATGGCGGAGAAGTATTGAAATGGGAATATATTCAATGCCGATTGGTCCAACATTTCATCAAGTATCATAACTAAGATGCAATTAAAAAGAAAAATAATGAATATAACTATAAAAAAATGAAATTATTTCAGTGGAGACAATTTAAGTGACGCCATAATCATCTGACTAAAATAACTGCAGATGTCATCCAATATCTAACTAAGTTATCATCATGTGTTATCACATCACTGCATCACGTGCTTCTTTTTACTTTCTCATACAAAATACGAAATATACAAAAAGTATTGTAATCGTCAAAAAATTCGAACTCGAGAGTTTGACGAATGTTCGTGTTTTAGACCTACCTGAGTTCAGAAGACATATTTAAAAAATACCCGTCAGTCTGTGGCAAAGATAATTCCAAAAACGCTTTAAGCTAGATGGATGACATTGGGTATACGGTCTTTATACCAGATTTGTAGATTTCTGATAAATTGTGAGCAAAATCCGTTCAAAGGAAGACTGTCTGTCCGGTTGCTCGAATATAAGTTAACACGATAACTTCAAAACGAAGAGGGTTCAATGGATAAAATTCGATACACACATAGACTAAACATCTATTTTGATCTAAATCCAAAAGGATTGAACGTCTGTCGGTCTGTACTTTCAAAAACAGAGACGTGATTTAAAAACGCAATGACCGAAATATATCACATTTGTCAAATTTTTTTATTTCTGTCAGTTGGGAAAAACGCATTTAAAATGCAAATTCGATTTTCGATTGCTATTTACCCTTCTCCACCCCCCACCAAAAAAAAACCTCGCCAAGGATCACACGATTCATTAAAAATGCTAAATCCACGCCGAACGTTAATATTTCATAATAATTGTATGTCAATGGCATACAAGGCGTTTTTTTAAGATAATACCTTTATTAGAGAGTATGCAATAAAGGTTTGGGGAAATTACTCCCGTAGGTTATGCAGCAATATTCGTGTTGATATCCAGAATCTATAAGACGTTTCGGTGTATTATTTATAAACCCTAAATCCTCAAAGAAAATGAAATAATGTATATAAATAACGGAAGCATTCTATAGCAAATTAGTTGTTTCTGCAAAAGAGGGAGAATATTACGAAGGCCATTTCAAGGAAGACTGGTCTAAATTTAACTCTTAGCTTAGAAAGCTTCTATTTCACAAGAGAGAGAAAAAATTCGGGGGTAGTATACTTGCCATTTGTTCGAAGCTGTAATTAAAAGTTTCTTCACAGAAAGAAATAAGCTAAGTTATAGGTTTCGAGAATTTAGATTTCCCGATTACTTTTGATTTATTTTTAAATTCTTAAGCACGGTTTATTATAAAACAGTATTTATATCTTATGAGTAGTTATTTTAAATAATAAGACTATATATCTTTGCTTGTTTTTTGCCTATTTCTTTCAAGGTATTTATATTTTCACCGCAAGAATTCGGACAAGGTTGATCTGATGAATTCGTTTCCGAATGCAAAACAGCGGTTAATAAACAACCGGTAGCATTATTTCCTTTATTTATTTGGTAAATAAAAATGTTGCGCTAATAGTAAATTTTATTTTAATAATGACAATTGTTTTATTTTTTATGTATTAACAAGATTTACTTTCAGGAGAGCATAATTAAACTGTTTTTATTTTCCATAATTATAATTATTTTATTTGCCAATTTTTTCCTGCGAAAATAAAATAACCGTTTTCATTTGGATATTCTTATGAATATTTTGTGGAAGGTTTACTCACTAAATAATGACAAATATTATAATGATCTTCAATGATCGTCACATTTTGTCGTATTTAAATAAAAATTTCATTTCAAAATGTGTGGTGCTGATTTCTAAAAAAATATTTAACCAAATTTAAAGATTGCGTATAGATCCTATCAATTTATTTCCATTTTGTTTTCATTAATTTTATTGAATCAAAGGCGTTATTCCTTTTGTGTTTACAAGAATTACTTTCAAAGAACCAAGTTTGTATTCGTATCTTCCAAATTTGTTTTTTTTCTGTGAAAAGAAAATGGTCATATCCATTTGAATTGTTAAACGAATATTTTTTTTTACTCTCGTCAAATAGTTCCAAATTTTAGGATGACTTTCTATGATCAAAACATTTTGTTACATAAATCAAAAGAAAATTTTATTCCGGCAGTTTTATTCCGAGATTTTTTAGCTGATAATTGTATTTCATGTGCTGACAGCAAATATGATTTTAGTTTTTGCCAGAAGCTTTGTTTTATAAGATATGACATTGATTTTTTTTAACTCTCGTTAAATAGTTCCAAATTTTATGACGACTTCCGATGATCAAAACATTTTGTTGCAGAAATCAAGCGGAAATTTTATTCCGACAGCTGTGAAATTTCAAAAAAGATCCATTTTAAGGATAATCTATGCATTTATCGTCATCATGTTTAAATGGTCAGTTTTATTTGAATTGTCTGCTGAGTAACACAGCTCAGCACATATTTTGATGCTTGAGATTTTTTTTAGCTGATTTTAAGTGTATTTCATGTGCCGAAAACCAATATGATTTTAGTTTTTGCCCAGAAACTTTGTTTTGTAATTTATGACAGTTAAGTTATTTAACTTACCACATAAAATTAAATTGAGTACAGGAATTAAATTGAAAAACTTTATATAAACGTATTAACGTTATATAAAATTATTTAATTGACTGAAAAAAATACAGAAACATTCCCGTGAATTTGGAACAAGTTAATTAAAAATTAAAAATAAGAAGATAAAACAAGAGAAAAAGTCATTTTGTTCCAGTCCGAGGGTGTCTTATATTTGATCTTCGTGAATAATATTTGTTTACATAGAGTCTTTACAGATTCCAACAATAATCTGCAAATTATTTGAGTATCCCACCTGGTATTGGTCATTTTTCTTCGTATCTCTGTAAAATTATACTCTTTATTCTATACAAGATTTCCAAGGAAATGGTCCGAATGACCGCATTTAGGTTACGGGCGCGCGTTAAACTAAACCTTTTTCTTCATAAATTTTGAAAAACTAACCTCCTCTGGAGACCAGCCTGTTGACTTTCTAGACTGTTAGATTCTCACAGGATGCATGTACATATTTTTTTAATCACTTTGATACGACTGAAAAACACGAATTCAATTGAATCAGTTAACTGCAAATTTAAACTACAAAATAATAGTGGAAAGTGGAAATCCTACTGCGAAGTTAATAATTGGCAAAAGCGCGTGAATGATTTGACGAATGAGTTTTAATTCCATCATAACATTTAAACTATTGTATCAAATCAATTGTTATGAAATTGAATTTTAAAAAGTTATTAAAATAAAGGGAAAACTGTAAGCGAATGAAATTGATATATCATTAAAAAATTAATAATATATATATAATGTAAACACAATTTTTTAAGCAGTTTCGTGGTTGAAAAGAGAGAAGACACTTTTGTAAATTTTAAAAACTTCGCTTCATTCCTTTCCGGGAGACATAATTTATGTACAAGCAACAAACGACGAAATACGTCAATCTATGGCGCTACATAAGAGCAAAAGAGCGAGTTCACTAGGTGTGTGGGAACTTCTCTATTTCAGCAGTTTTACAGAGCTATTCTTTCAAATTTGATTGTTGTCATTCGAAGAGCGAATGACAACAGTCAAAGAGCGATTCTGGGTGAGAGAGAGATTCAAAGAGTGATTCGAAAGAATAAGTGCGATTCTGGGCCACGTATATTAACGTTTTATATATATATATGTAAACTTATTTGAGCAGTTGCGTGGCCAAATAGAAGGAACTTTTGACATTTTAAAACTTCGATTCATTTCACCACGGGAGGCATACTTTACTTACAAAGAATAAGTGGCAAGAAATGTGTCATTCCACATCGCGACGCAAGAACAGAAGAGACCAAAATTTCCCCCCTTCGATCATTTTACTATGAGATTTTGATAGGGATTTCTTCGACACTTATCGAAACAAGGGAATTTTAGGTATCTGTAAAAGAATGTCGAAAGCGTGAAGGATTTTTATCTTTCGCTCAGAGCGTGAGAACCAGTTGAATTCAGCACTTTTACAGAGCGCGTGCAGAATTAATCAAATAAAAGAATGGAAATTGTATCAATAAATATGGAAACATTTTAGAATGAAGTTAATATAGGCTAAATTAAGATTAAAATTTGGAAAATTAATTGGGACTTTAATTAGATTAAGAGATATCATTGCATATATATGTATATACAGATATTTCAGTTAACTGAGGAAAAACACAACAATACTCCTGTGAACTTTTAATAGATTAATAAAAAAAAACAGAAATAAAAATAAAGCAACTTTCTTTTGTTTGACATTCTTGTGTGAACATTGTTTACACTAACTTTTCCCAAATTTCAAAAATAATATGTCATTATATGAGTATCTCATCTTCCATAGCATTGGTTTTTCATTGTATTTATGCTATGATGAAATCATTTAGCTTCTTTCGTTAATGAGCGTTCATTAGTACCGACACGAGTTTTAGAAAAGCTATCTAAATGGCTGCGAGAATAATGAATATGCTTATATTACAACTACGGTTTCTGAAGATATTAAGTTTGCTGTTTGACTATATTAAAATAATTTTCAGCCTAATAATTGTCCGAAAAGACTCAAGGACAAACGAGATCCACGCTTTTTCCTCTTTCTCATTCATGAATTCGCCGTAATAATTATAATTTATGAGCTGTTTGATTTGGCCGTCATAAAATAACCTTTCTCTAAAGTTTTTTACTTATTACAAACAATTTTATGCCCTTTATAAGCAAGAGCTTTTATGAGACTCTAGATCCTTGACTCTAGATTTATATAATATAATGAAGACAACATAATTCTACCTCATATGACTGAGGGTTCATGAATGACATGCCTTTTTTCCATCCTCAGTGTTCCCTTTGATAGGTCCTTTTTTACTTTCTCTTATACAAAATATACAGAAAGTATTGTAAATTGTCCAAAAATTTGAACTCTAGAGTTTCATAAACCTCTACGTGTTAGACCTCTTTGAGCTCGAAAAAAACATTTTTGGAAAATATCTGCCTCTGACAAAAATAACACGAAATCGCTTTGATCTAGATGAATGAAATATGGTAATTGGTCTTAACACCAAATTTGTAAGATTTTTGTCAAATTTTGAGTAAAATTTGTTCAGAGGAAGTCCGTCTGTCCGACTATAAATTAACACGATAATTGTAAAACGAAGAGAATGAGATGGATAGGATTCGTAAATATCTATATTGTAGACACCTGTCCAATTTTGAGCTAAATACAGCTAAGGGTTGACCGTCCGTGAATCTGTACTTTTAGAAGCATGTAATCGAGATAATTCAAAAACACAGACATATATATCAGATTTGGTATGCGATTTTGTAACTAACATTTTAATTCTGTGCCATATTGTGGTTTCACTCGGTAGGAAAAACGCGACAACAACAAATTCGATTTTCGTATTTTATTAACCATATGTCAGGATTTAATCGGCAAAAAACTCGCCAAGGATCACACGATAGATCCAGTAAAAAAGCTAAATTCACATCAACGGTCAATATTCCTTAACTATGGTACGCTAATGTCATGCAAGGCGTTCCCTGTCTTCCCAAGACTCACTATTAGAAAGTATGCGAGAAAGTTTTGGGGAGACTACTCCAACTATTTTTAAATCTGCTGGTTTTGCTTAATTCTCTTATCCCGTAGGCACAAGAAGTAAAAATATTTCACTTGGTCACCGAGCTGAATAAGAGGATATTTAACATTTTTAAGTCTACACAAGGTTCTCTTTGATGTCCATAAATTTTATCCGTTCTATGACTGAAGTTGTGGCATCACTTTTTTTAAACTCATGAACAGAAATTTCTGCGTGAGAATAAGTACCGATATTCTTTTTTCTACCCTTTTCATGCAATTCTTATATTCGAAGAATAACTTGCTCTTTCAAATTATACACATATAATATAACTACTCTACATTGATTCAAAACATACAGCCGATAGAAGAAAAAAAAGCAGTTTTCATACATGAAATCAGTACACCAAATTAAAAATTCCAGGAACCAAACAACAAAACATTTTGCTGCCCTGTGTAATTTTACTTTGTCAGTAAATTTATTATATCATTTATTTTGTCATTAAATAACCATTAATTCCTTCGATGAGAGAAACATTTTGAAACAGATGTCAAATTAAAATTTTATTGTGTTATTTGCGCACCTTTAAAAAGGCTTACCTTTTTATTTGATCCAGTTAATGGATTAAAAGCGTATTCAGTTTCCTGTCGTTTAGATAAACCATTTTCATTTTCTTTAATCTGATTCAAAAATCATTCTACACCCATCCAGGAAAGTTTACGAATAAACCGGCCATTCTCATTTTAAATGTCCTTGAAGTAATGATATTTCACTAAATAACAAACCTATCATTAACACCAGCAATCGGAAAATAAATGCAAATTTATTGCAAATTCATACCTCTCTTCATATTTGTGTTTCAAAGAGTGTTCTTGATCTATAATAAATAATACATGTATGCGATTAATCATTTCAAGTCTTATGAATTCCTCTTCTTTACAGTCCTCGGATTCAGGTCCCCTTCAGAAACTAAAGGATTAAACGGCTATTCTGTTTGCCCTTGAGTTAATTCCCTTATCAAGATTAATATTGAATCGCTTGATAAAATTAGTGTCGATTCTTTCTCCACAGAACAAAAATATACCGTTTAAAGATTTGAATATAATCCTTGAAAATAGCTCAATTAAGTAAATTTCTTATCTTTAATCGAAGACATGAAATCAAATAGATGTGTATTGCTAATTTAATTTGCAGGCGAGGCACCGAATTTTCCTTAGTATGCATTAAACGTTTTGAATTATTAAGTAACAAGGTATTGATTTTTGAAATTCTAATGGAAAAAATATTCGTCAGATCTCAGTTTAAAATATTAAGCTATTTTACTATTTTTGGCATCTTAATTGATTGCTTACGTTTTAGTACTTCAAAATACGACCTCAAATTTATTTTCATCCGTAAATTGCTTCATGGTCGCATAATATAGCGACATATGTTGAAAACGTATCAATTATAGGTTCTGTTACAGTCCAATTAAAATGATGAATGAAGCATTATTCTTGTCGAACGAATTTTGTTTTATTCAAGGCCAATACATTTTTTTCTCACTATTTGCTCACTCATTACGGATGGATCGATAGAGATCGGAGTGCATGGAGGGGCGAGTTGTTCAGCGATGATGTCTGAGTGAACTGGCGTGAAGTGATTGTGAATAACCGGTCAGAATGGATGGGCGCAAAAATGGAATGACGTGAACTGTCACCGCTTCGTTAAAGAATGGTTAATGATTGTCTGTATATAAACTAGTGAGCTGTCGGAAAATTAAATGATTTGCTGTAAAACGTCATTCCGTGCATGGGCTAAAAATTGGAATGACTTGAAATGTCACCGCTTCGTTGACGTGATGATTAAGGATTGGCTTTAAATAAACTAGTGAGCTGCCGGAGAATCAAATAATTTGCTGTAAAACGTCATTCCGTCTGTTACAAGCTCAAAACCTTCAGATGAGAGGGCAAATGTGAGTTGTGAACAACATCTTTTTTACACTTTTACGCAAGGTTCGATAAGTTAAATGATTTATTTATGTTATTTATAACTGTTCATTTGTGAATTCGAACATTAAATCTAACAATAAGAAAACCTGATTAAGGCGCATAATCGTATTTTAACTAAAAATAATTATTTCATTTATTTGTATTATATTAATAATTTTTAGACATTGTTCAAAAGAGCCCCAAGAAAATGAAACGGATTTGAAACAGAAAAGGAAATTATAAAATAAGGAGATGAAAAATTTAGGAAATAGTTTCAAAAATTTTTGAAACCATAGTAAATGATGTAAAGAATTTAAAGAAATATATCGGATCAGAAATGGAAAAAGCACGACAACATTCTTATTGTTGTATGTTGTTAAGTAAGCTATCCAAAATGCGCCATTATATCATGCACACGGATATAGGTTTAAGTGGTGGCGGTGGGGGGGGGGTTGAAGCATCCGTTTTCCGCATTTAAATAAAAGAGAAAAAAATTTACATAAGAAAATAACGGTATTAAAAACTCGAACTTTCGAACGCTTATATAACTTAAATATGCAAGGAGCAAATTACAAAGCAATGTAAGCGCTGATTTTTTAAAACAAAAATGCGAGTAAAATTTCTGCAGCTTCCCAAACGTATTGAAAGGTTATCTGGCAAAATTGCATATGGAGTTTTCTTTCAAGTCGGATTTTTTTTTCGAAAATATCAATCTTGTCAAAAAACAAGAACAGTACGTTAAATAAAATGCCTAAAAGTCATTTTCTGTGTCATCGATATGTTAAATTATTGAAGCGAAATTTCTATGTCACCGCGAAGTGAAAAAAACAAATCCTATCTAAAAGTGTCTACAATTTTATATGGTTTTTCTATATTGTCGTTATTCAGAAAACAGGAGAAGAAACCAAAACTTAAAAAAAGAAGAAAAATTCCAGTTACGTTTTATCTTGCAGTGTTGGATGCAGTTTGAAACTCGTTAGAAACTCCATTTAATCAAATAATATCAAGTAGAATTTAGTGTTTTGTTTAATTAAATTAATGCATCTAAAGAAGAATGAAAACAAAACTGTCAAAGCCTTGGGAAATACTTTCGTTTAATAAAGCAAGATAGATTTTTGAAGAAATCAAACTAATTAAAAACTTAATTTCACTAGATGATTCAGACTCTTCAAAAAATACTTCATGAAAATTACAAAAATAATCTAGAACAAACTGATTAAACCTTACGGAAATTTGAATATAAGCGTCAGAACTTTGTAGTTTACGGTAGATCGGCATACCATAAGAGCATTTACCCGAGTTTTCAGCGATTTTAATTCAGCAGGAACACTGAATTTTCTCTTTATTACTGATATAAGTGTAGCAACTGGAAAGTCTACATTCATATATTACACAAGTAGTTTTTATCTGAAAATTTATATAATATGTGCTACTTTGTATTGCGTTTCGTCTATATTATTATTTATTTAACAGCATATGTCTCAATCAAACCCCTTTTCAAAGCAAAAATTTTCTTATTCTCAGAAACATTGCTACAAATAATTACCTCATTACAAGCTTCTATAGCAAAGGCAGTTTATGCAGTTTTTATTATTTACCGTCATAAGATTTAATTTTTGCGCCAGAGCCTTTTTTATTTTTATAAATGCGTTTTTAAATTTCGATGTAAATAAAGAAAATAATGTGCCTTTATAAAAATTATTCAATAAGTGGCACTTTAACTGTAATTTTCCCAATTTTATTGCGAGATAATTATTAGCTAATGCATTTAAGGGACGGTAAAAGAGACGTTGAAACGAATCTTTGTTTAAGGTTTTAAGATTTTTATAACCAACCCTGAGGAGGTGCAAGATTTCGTTCAACGAATTCTTATTCCGTATATGTACTGTGCTATTTAAGCATTTCTACATAAAATGCATTTGAATTGTAAATATACTTCTGCAACAAATATATATTAAATCTGATTTGACCAATGTGGGGATAAACACTGAATCATTGATTAAATTTCCACGTTAAATTGGATGAAATTAAATTGAAAGAATATTCCCAAATGAAAAATTTGATTAGTTGTAAGATATTTAAATTCTATTTTATTGTTTCATAATTATAAACAAAATGCAATAATATGAAGGAATGTAAACACAGAACTTTTTTTCGGCTATTGAATTCCATTTATCCAATGTTAGATTTAATTTTAAAATCGAATTGCTTTACAGTCTATGGTAATTTTTGATGTATCTGAAGTAATCGGTAGAAAATATCCAAAGTGGTTAGAAAGTTTATTATGAACATTTAAAAAAAATTGAGAACTTAGAGTGGCAAGAAGCATACTTCTCAAAACTTTAAGAAAAGGTAATTCATTAGCTTTATTGGCTGCCCCATCTTCGAATGAAAAACAAATGACTAAAGAACATAAGTGTTCGACGAATCTATTTCATGGCCCTATATTTCATACCTAGAGATATAAAAAAATACACAGAAAACCTTTCTACTTTTTACATTCTCCTACTCGTTATTGCAACATTCAAAATTCTCTAGCACCTTTACATCTGATTTCACTTATTCATTATTATTATGTTATAATGCTATTCTTATTCGTTATTTTTTTCCAATGAAATGTTACATTATTTTGTATTCCGATTTTTTATATAGAGACTTTCAAGTTTATTTAAATGCAATTTATTTAAAAATACGATATATAAGGTGAAACCGATTCTTTCCATGACATTAGTATTCTGTTTTTTCACCCTAGATAAGCTACTTTCGTTTATGGACCACCATCGCTTCCCAGTTTTCAAAATTCGAAATGTTTCCGTAACACCAACGAAAAGTGTCTTTATGCCCAATGTAATGACGGCGATTGTACAATGGTATTTGTTACTTTTCAGGATTACTATAATCATCACCAAACAGTTCAGTGATAATATGCATAAATATGCGTGAATAATATAGTCGATCAATGCAAATATTTTTACGATTATCCATGTTTTCAGCGATTCGGGTGATTCTTTTATGGTATGTGGATTCAAGAAAAATTCAAGAGAAAAGTTGTTGATTTGGATGACGAAACAGTTGAGAAGCAGGATGAAGTACAATCAATCCTGGGACAAGAAGATTTTCATATCTCTTCTGATTAAATTGAACAAGTATTTGGTTTATCTTCTGGTATTGTTGATATTCATCTAAGAACAACAGTATGGCAAAACACGTATGCAACTATTGCAGCATTGCTATTTGTGAAGAGAAAATTTTAATCTCAATCACGATTGTATACGCTTTCTTAATTAAAATAATTAATTAGTATAATTTTAATATTTTTAATTAAAATAATATTCTTTTCTTAGCTTACACTAATTTTTCTCAAGGAAATAAATGTAATATGAAAATATACATGTTTATAATTTTTAGTATATGAATCGAATGATTAATTACAGAGTAATTCTGATTTAATATTAGTTATTTAAGATTAAATGTACAAAAAATCATTCGTTTAATTAAATTTTTAATACCAACTACTTATAACGAAGGTGAATCACTTTCCATGGAAAAAAAATCAAGTTTGACTACATTTACAAGATAACCTTCTTTTTCATCTTTTTACTAATTTTGTTGAGTTGAAAGAAAACCAACTTATTTAATTCTGATGATACGTTTTTATTCTCTTCTTGAATAAAACGGTCCGTGAATATAAAGAGCAGATTAACGTTTCTTTTTGCCTAAAGCTAACTGGAATTTTACATGATTTGTTCTTATGAATACGTAGAATACTCAAGTGATCAAGTGTTATTTATAAAGGCATTTTTCAAGACAACGAATATTTTCGGATGCTACGAAAGCTAGACTAGTTTCGGATGCTAGACTACTAATTGATTGTTCTAGAAGATATAAGATAATATCAAACTTATGGCATGAGTTTGAGATTCAATTCTCATTGTTTTGACCGCAAAGATTTAGAAAGATTGTATAACAATACTCTTACATAAAATTAGATAACAAATTACATAATAAGATAATTTAGGGTTTTCAAATGTTCCTTTTTAAATACGATGATTGTTAATTTTATTATTTCTAATATCCTTCACAAAGAAAATAGATTATGACAACAAGAAATGATTGCAGATAAAAAAAAATGAAAAATAAATGCCATATTTCGATAAAAATGAATTTATACTTATCAACTGAATTTCACGTGAAAGGAAAAATAAATAAATTCCAATAGGAATAATTTACGATGGCAATAACATTGATACAGCACATTTCATCAAGATGTTTCATAATTAATAAGCAAAAATAATTTAAAAAGCAATCCATCTACTTCTATATAATCAGATTTCTATCAAATTTTGAGAAAAAACTTTTGAGAAGAAGTCCGTCATTCCGGTTATTCGAATATAAGTTAAAACGATAATTACCAAACAAAGGGATCTAGATAAATAAAATTCGGTGCACCGAATATATATACCGAAAATATAACATCATTTAATTTTGTTTGAAAACTATTTGAACATATTTGCAAACATCACATTTAAATAGAGAGTTTTAAAAATTGCACAGTCGGAGGGTTAAAAAAAGCCAGGAATTTATCGCCAAATAACTCGCCAAGGATGGCACAATAAGGTTCAGTAAAATTCACGCCAAAAGTTAATATTTTGTTACTATTGTACGTCAGGTAGGCATTTTCTTGTATGACAAGTTTATCAGAGCGCATGCGAGAACATTTTGGGGTGACCATTCCAGCTGATTAACAATATATGTATCATTTTGCATTTAGCTTCCTTATATCAGAGAATTAAGCATGCGTAATGACATACCTTTTTTCTTTCATTTACTTCTCTCAAAATTTGATACAGACGTGCAGTTTTTGTGTGAATAACACATGCACCATTTAATTAACTACATCTTCCTGTGCATTGTGTTCACATAATATGGATAGAGAAATTGACTTCCATTTGATGGTTTAGTCCCGAAATCAGTAAGAGATTTATGAATTTTAACTTATGACAACATACCAAATTTCATTCATTGTTTTCATTCCATTTCTGATTCATTGTATCACTGGGGCAGAACAGAATAAAAATTATTTTTAGGACTCATGGAGGTCTAAAAGCGGAATCTATCAAAATCTCGAGATTAAATTATACGATGATTACAATGTTCTCTTTTTGTATTCTTCGTTCTCAAGGAAAGAAAAAAATCCAAGGTTCCAAACACGAATTATATTACAATCAATAATAGACTCAGGATTCTGACATCCAAGGCTATCTTTAGTCCTTCAGAACGGGCAACTTTCCACCAACACCAAATCCGCAAAAGTAAAAATATAGTAATAAAAGTATAGTAAATATAGTTAAAAAAATACATTTAACTTTAATCACTACTATTTGCCTCGACTTTCCCCTGAAGTGAAATTCGATTTCATTGGAAATATCTTTTTCGTCGGTCGTAAATGGTGGTTTAATGGAGCAAAGAAACGAACGTTAATTTCCTGTTTAGACGTCTTCTTCCCCTGAGGCTAAGCTGGACTTCGTAATTAAGGCTAATCTCGCCTGAGATGATGAGCTGATCATTGTCTAGGGAGTTCTTAATTTACTTCGTAGTCGGTGAACATGACAGAGATCGCCCTTGGTTCGAGTAGAAGAAATATTTTAAATGTGTAAATCGCAAGTTAATTTTGATATTAAATCTGATGACTAAAGTTTCTTTGCGTTAAATTTTAACGAAAAAATTTTTATGATTTATTTAAGGAATTATTTACTAATATGCGTATTGCAGTCAAATATCCCACTTCAACATTTTTATCGTTCGAATTTTTTTTCCTTTATCGATGCAAGATAACGGGAAAACAAAATTTTAACATATTAGTGAGGGTTTAAAATTTAATTTTCATTATTTTTTTTTGTCTTAACGATTCTTTTTTTTAAATTATTATTACAAACACAGTATAGTACGACTGTTCAAACAGTAACGATGAATTATGTATTCTTGGTAAATAAGTGAAATATTATTACACATATAATTATATTACAGATATAAGTTTATTACTAAAACATTCGTAGATAAATGGTGCGATGAATAATTGAAACATAAATTACAAATTAAAAATAAATATTACATATAAAGTATGATTTCTGGAATAGACGATATTAATTCCCAAATATATAAAATAGGTTTCCTTTTATTTAAAAATTATTTTAAATCGCCCTCAACCCCTTGACATCCAAATTTACTTAACTTCCTAAATGGATGTCATCCTATCTGGGATATTTATTATTATTTTAATTAATATAATAATAAAAGGAGCATTTGAGATACTGAAGTCTTTCTGAGTGACTTTTACATTTTAAATTACTTGATGCTTTCAGTTAACTTCAGATTTAAAATTAAAAATTCAGTAATTCGATCGGCGTGTCAGACTCGTCATGATATGAGATGGGGATAAGCAGTATAGGAATTTAGTGCAGCTTTTAGTGATATGTGTAAGATTTAAAAGGGATTCTGAATCTTACAACAAAGCAGGGTCGGAAACGTCATCATCAAGCAACAGATGGCATTGAAGAACCGCGGCTATATACGAATGTTTACAGCAAATGCGTCGGTGCCGTTTCAGCTTTGATGCCTAGTTAAAAGGATGGATGGATGGATGCGAGTTTTTGTGGAGTAAGAGTCAACTTTGGCTAAACTGCGCCCCTAGTTAAAAGGAATTACTGAATGTTTTTCGAAAATTTCTAGTCGGAATTTTTGGCTAAGCAACAAGCTTATTTGTCGGTGCACCGTGAAATGTGGCTACCTCATGCAGTCATTCGGCCATAACATCACATTTTAACACTGATGAACACTGAACAACGATGGGAAAGACTGAGTGGTCCTATCTGTTGTAGCCGATACGATCGTTTGATCCATCCAGTCTTCGTTATTTATATAAGCGTCACCAGAAAGTTTTGTTTTATGACATTCCACGGACAACATTTGGTATTTCTCTTCACGCATTTCCGCAACTTTCGCTGAGAATATTCCAAAATTTCAAGCGATTCCTCGGTATCGGACGATTGCGGTAAGTTGTAAATTTAAATACTTCGAGATTTTTATTCATTTCTTTCATTCATATTGTTATTCATAGAATTCACAATACAAACCTATAGGAATGAATTTCTCATTATCTCTGTGTACAAGCATACAAGATTGACATTTCCGATCTGTTTTTGCCAACTGATTACGATAAGTACTTGAGCAACCTATATCTCTAAAAATTTGTGCACCGTTTTTCACTCTATATTTAGATTTAAAATTCTATATACGAACTATTAATTGTAGTAGGAAACATAAAAATAAGCCAAAATCATTTAGACAAAGACCGGAAAGAACCTAAAAGAATGCTCTTGAAACCTTTTGATAGCACTCAATTTATCCACCCTGACCTTTTTTCGAGGGAACCTCAAGCCCATTGTTTGAAAACCATCCACTGACTTTGCTATCTACCTGATCGCCGATGCAAATATTTTCGAAAGATCTGGCGTATCCGCTGTGAACCGCTGTATTACGAATGGTAAAGCTTTGTTGAAACTGGAAGTGAGAACGTATTTTAACTAGCATTGGCTTGTCATCTCTGCATTTCGAGTAGGCTCTATCTTTCCAGTCGTATTATGTTTCTTGTTTGAGCCTGAATATTCGAGCGTCTTTGCAGTTCATTTTAAATTACTCACTTCTTTTTGTCGCAGGAAAAACCATAATATAAGTTATGCAGGTTATTTCATAAAAAAGAGTTAAGCAGCTCTAAAGCAAGTTAGTGCAACTCGCAATCGACGAGAACTAGGTATAACATATGTCATTACATGTAAAGAAAATAAAAAACTTTGGATATTTACATATCTCATAGCATTTGCAGAGTATTCATCTTTACACATTTGTTTTAAGCTTGTTCATGCCATATTATTTAATTTCATTGTATGTGTGGTGTGCTTATTAGATAGATGTGCACCATGAGAAGTGTGTATATCGGATCAGTTGTGTGGATAGAAGTTTAAATCTATAATCTGTATCTAACTATTCCATTGTTTTAATTGATGCTTTATGTAATTATTCTGATACATCTTCTAGTTTCTTTTATGCAAAATTATAGCTATTAAATTCTTTCTACTCGTATTAGTTTCGTACGTTTCTGTTCATATTTTTGATTTGCCTTCCAGTGGTGCTTTTTTTTATGTTTTTGTCATTCTAGATCTTCTTTGTATTTTCACCTTGTATTTGTGTCATTCACTTATTACTCACTTTATAAAATGGGTCCACTTGATATTTTAGATATTGGTACATTTGATATTGCTGTACAATATATTATATTTTCCATCCTTTTGCACATAGTGATATTATTTTTATGTTTTATACTGCTTTCGCTTTGTACTTTTCAATTTAGTCTCGTGAATCCAGAATTAGTTTGTTAACTATTTAATTTAAATATTTTATTTTAGTCAAATGAACTATAAAGTATACTCTTAATTACTGCCCATATTCTGGCGATGACTGTAAGCCTTTCAATAAATATATAACGATTTTCTCTTCGGCGACCTTCAAGGTCTTACACCCTTTCAGGTAGGTGTCGTGGGGCAGACCAATACCAAGTATTCCCCTCCCACTAGTGCTTTTTGCATATTTTTGTTCCATTAGGAAAAAAGCATGAAAGTTTAAATTTCCCTATATGACAAGAAAAAAAAAACCCCTCCATCATTATTGAAAAAAAGCACTTATTTCCCTTGTATGAAATAGTTAAAAAGAAATACACACACACACACAAAACGTTATTGAAAATTTTGAAGATTAAATGAAAATAATTATACAGTTGAGCTCGCAAGGAAATACGACTTGCATAATATAATATAGATGGGTTTTTTTCCAAACCTATTACGTTTGGATTCATATTAATATTTATAAAACGTTGAATAAATTCTAAGTTGTTAAAAATATTATGGGCGCATTTTCGCCTGACTGTAGAAATGCGCACATTGTTACCTTTCAAATGACTGGATATTTTAAAAATATTTTTCCACAATAGAAGAAATTTAAAATTAATCAGTATTGACAAAGAATATACCAAACCATGACATTCAAAAACAGAATATATTTCATAAAGAAAATGAAAGCACATGCAATTTAGAAATACTTCTTACTAAAGACTCTTACCTTTTTAATTTCATTTTCCATAAATATGGGGAAAGTACAGTACATAACTAGACCTATCACAGCAATTAACAGCCCCGATACTACCAACACAGAGATTTTCCTTGTAAGTGTGCATATCATTTTCACTCTGCAATAAAAGGATAAATTTAGCAACAGGAATGGGTTTGATAAAAAGGTACAGAAAATATAAAATCAACATTCCATCTAGCAATGAAATCCATCCAACATAAAATCAACATTCCATCTAGCAATGAAATCCATCCAACATAAAATCAACATTCCATCTAGCAATGAAATCCATCGAACATAA